>JAODUE010060917.1:0-64106 GCA_027564755.1 Amblyopsis hoosieri | reverse complement strand
AAAGCTTGTGATTTTAGCGATTTCTGAATAAAAAGTGAATAGTAATCTACTTTATCTACACCAGCCTCGTCGTTTTAGGTTAATTGATGTCTAGATCTATCGAACGTTTTCATGTTTTTTCTGCTTTATTTAACATACTTCGTGTCGAAAGGGTCACTGAATCCGACAGGACACAGAATTAGGCGTAACACCTGTTCCTTCGATACTGAACAATTAGTTAGACAATGTGTTTCTCCAATACATTACCGGTACTGTACTCACAAATGAATCCAAAATAAAAAAATAGGCAATTCATAGGCTACATACATTGCAATGTAATACAGCTTATTACATTATATTCGCACATTAAGTGCCAGAAAGAAAAACGGAGAAAAAAAAGCAAAGTGTGTGAACTGGTTTTCACTGACTGAAATCTGTTTGATATTCCATGACGGATAATCCCTGCAATTAAATAACATGTAAACTAAAGGCCAGTAATTATTCGGACTACAGCCATGCATGTAAGACATACCTAATCATCATGTGGCATAATGTAAGCGTGCTAGTAGTACCGTAGTAGTAGTACGGTAGCAGTAGCCTATATAATAATATACTAACTAACTATTTCATAATATATTAACGGAAGTTAACGACTTTAGGACATCACTAGCTAAGCAGCTAACTTTAGCTTGCTAGCAACAATACTTCACGTTTCATTACCTCTTTGCATCACATCCCCATTTGTCGTAGTATCCAATTACTAATTAATAGCTGAAACCCGTCAGTTGTATATGAAAAAATGTGAGTCAAACAATTGGTAGTAATCCCCAGGGAATCTCGTAGCCAACTATTACACAGCCGTATGATCCTTTGTTTTGATTTTAACGCTAAATCCACGTAGACCCTGGACATATCGCGAGATGACCGTGGCTGCCAGGCAAACTATCATGTTCAATGACTAAACGTTTTTAGGTTTAGTTAACTTTTTTGCTGAATTTTTCGAAAACGTTTGCAACAGAAAACACAAACGATCATTTGTTGTTTATGCAATTTGAACGCTTTTCAACCCATAGCCCAACCGATTTCTAATATGGTGTTCAGTCCACTGCCGTTTACGTTCATTGGACAGGTAAACTTGCTCTTTCCTGAACGCAAAAGACACACGCACACACGCACATACGCACTTCATAGTTTAGAATGATAGAACCTCTCTGTTAAATTATTTTCGCACTGGAATACGTTTTCATGAAAAAATAGCTTTGGGGCAGGGGGAGATCTACAACAAGAAGAAAAAAATACACAAAAACAAATAGAATATGATTTATTCGCCAATCCACATTATATAAAATAGGCTAAACGTAAAGTGCACATTATTTATCTTAAATTATATTTGACCTGACAACATGTTCTTTTGAGCCAAATAGGACACACATTCAAGTTGTACTGTAAATCAAAAACAAAAAAGCAGGGTATAAAATTAAAGTAAAATAATTGGTCCCATCAATAATATTGTGCTTTGCAAATAGTAAATAAAAACATTCAATCAAATAGGCTATAACAAACAAATAGCCTATACAAATAGGCTGTACTTTATATACATGTTTCTTCTTTCACATAAAGCCTATAGGCTTACTAAACGGCATTCACAGTCGGACATTTATTTTTAAATCTAACGCACGAAATGCAAGAGTTAAAGACTGGTCATTTGCATTAACGTCCCCTTTCTTGACTCAATAAAAGATCGCGTAGCCTATAAATATCAGTGTATCTGTCTCGAGCTGAGGACCGTCTCCAAATAGTTGAGCGCAAACTCAATTTCATCCGATGCAAGAAGGTCTGAGAGATGGAGATCCTTGGGAAGAAGCCTAGTCGGGCGAACCGAATCACCCGTGCGCTCTGTGTTTCTGGCCGAGGTGGCGTGGATGTCTCGGAGTCTCATCTGAAGCCAGTCCTGACGCTCCTGCACGTGTTTATGGACCCCGACGTTATGCATGAGTTGGACCTCACTTACCGTCCGTTTCCTATGGGACAATTCAACATTAAATATGCATATGCTGAACGTATAGGCTAATAAAATGGTAATTCACTATCACCCATTCTGCTCACTTTAATGTAGAGAAATTACCTTAATGGCCGCCCTTGGCAGAGTGTTAGGTGGAGAATGCATACTGAGATGGTCACAATTCCAGAGTCCAAACCTCTGACGATGAACATAATGATCTGTGCAATTATTGTAGACATAAGACATGATTATAGACATGATAAGACATGATGCCTATTTTTTTCAGGGCAAGTGGTAACCAAATCACCGATAATTAAATAGGGTTTATATTTTGTTAAAAAGGTAACGAAAAGTTAGGAGTTTAAAGTAGCCTTACCTCTAGTGTGATACCTCTGTCCAAAACAGCTTTAAATAAAGTAACTTCTTTGGTAGATTGACCCCATATGTTGAAATCAATACTGGACTCCCCAAGTTCCTTTTATAGGAGACTACCCATTGAGCCTCCGTCATTACAATCGTCGATGTCACCATATGACGACGACTCGGTTGGGAGCTAGATTTGCAACTCAATAGGCACACAATTTATAGGTCCAATCTAGGTCTACCACATTAAGCAATGTATCGTAGATGTGATACAATAATAGACGGCTAAATTCAATTTAAATTCAAAATAGGCTATAGGCTGAAAAAAAGATATCTATATAATATATTTAAAAAAATATTCGTCTCGAATAGACTAATTAATTAATCTAGTTAATTAGTGTGTTTTTATTATTATTTTAAATAGCTGTGGAGATTGTTGATGTGACATTTGTGTCGGACTCATTTATCTTCAGAAATAGCGCCAAGACTGATTTATTACCATCAATGACCCTTGCTGAATCTCCGTGGTTACGAGTTTACGCGGGAATTAACATTAACATTTTAATTCGTTTCAAAAGAAAGGGCTTTTAAGCTATCCTGACGTCAAAGACTACTTAATGAATCACGAGTAAGGGGGGTTTGGGAGATGTGAGGCCTGATGATGTCACGCACGCTGATGATGGGGCCGGGGGCGGTGTTGTTCATCACCATTCACTCCCCACACCTCTCTCTCCTCTCTCTCTCTCTCTCTCTCTCTCTCTCTCTCTCTCTCTCTCTCTCCTCTCTCTCTCTCACTCTAACTCGGTCATCGCTGATAAGTGCAGAAAGAACAAAGTAAATTATAGGCTGCAATGTAACTAACTAGTAAACAATTTATAAAATAATTGAGGTTAATACTATAACCAGTTTTTGTAATAGAGCTACTGTATTGGGAAGCCTACTGCACTTTTTCTAAAAAGAAAACACAATTGTTGGAGAAATTACACCTGAATTTGTAATCGATATGGGTACCCCATGCTCAAAAATGTTACTTATTCAAGTTTGAAACTATATTGAGGTTGAGGGAAGACAATATCTATTTCAATTAAAAATATTTTTTTGTAAACATAGTAATTAAATAACATGTAGCATATCTTATCTTAATGTTTGTTCTTTTTAAATTAATTATTAAATGAATTACTAACATTATTATTATTATTATTATTATTATTATTATTAGCAGGCTTATTACTTGTATATTACTTGAGTTAGTGAGTTATCACTAGGTCACCTGCATAGGGTGATAGATACGCAGTGCCCTGCTTGTTATGTTTGAGGCCTCTGCATACATATTGTAGGTCAGTGGTTCTCAACCAGGGGTACGCTACCCCTAGGGGTACTTGAGCAGCTTGCAGGGGGTACATGGAAATATTGGGGGTTACAAATTATTTTCAAAATCATACAAATGTCTATTGCTACAGTAAAATATATGTATAGGATAGGTATGAGAGAGTGCCACAACCAGGGTAGGTGTCAAAACTACACTGAAGTTCATGTGCACATCAAAATTGCGCACAATTAAATCAACTAGACTGGACATGTGCGTTCAATAGAAAAGATTTAGGGGAATCATCCACACAAAATATAGGGGTACTATTGCCTTGGCAGAACAGCTCAAGGGGTACATAAGATTTGGGAACCACTGTTGTAGGTAACCACAAGGGCATGAGTTTTCTAAATGCAGTGGAGGCTATATGGCTATGGACATGACACATATGAATGACATCATCACTGTTCTAACTCAGCTGTGTCAATTAAGCTGGTTCTTTAAAAGCATTATTAAAAAAATAAAATTCAGGGTTTATTCACCCTTTGGAAAGGTTTTGTTCCAGTTTCATATAAACTGTGGCAGCAACACACATCTAACAAATAGCCCCGTACTTCTACCTCCTTTAGAGGTCATGCAAGGTAAAATGATTATGACGATGTTAGTATGCATGCGTTCTCTACTGATAATCCTCAACATGACATTATAAGTATTACCAATATTTAAGCAGACTAGCTGGGTTGTCATAAACCTGCACCTTTCAATCAGGGAATTGCATTATTTGCTTTTACAAATATAACAAACAGAGAACCAATCACAATATCTCCTTCTCACATGCATGCACAGTTCAGAGTGACTGTTAAGCCTGACAATGGACACAAATGTCCTGCTCTGTTATAGGCCTATATTTTGTCAGGTTGTATGTAAAAAGGTTAGGGGTCATACGTGAGATATTTTAACAGTGCATGAGCTCATGTGAACCTAAGAGTTCTGTCTAACATTTCGTGTATATGTCTGCACAAGTCCACATTTCACGTGTCAGGGTCAAAAACACCAAGAACCCCCCAATGGGTCTCGGCCAAGAGGTTGTAAGGCTCTCGGTTCCTAGCGCCACCGCTCAGAGAAAGTAATGATCAATAAATGACACTATGAAACAGCCAGGTCTGTTCAAGATATTTATTCAGAGAATTCTAACATACAGAGTAAAATGTTAATTTTTATATGTTCGTCCCTCATAAGGTGGATACGTGTTATCACACAGCTCTTCCCTGGGAGTAAAAGATGTGTTATCTATTGTCTCATTCATACAGTACTCACAAGAAGTTCATCCTGACCCTTGGTAAACTGAGTTATACCTTACATTATATATGCTTATATTAAATATGTATTAGTGTCATGACCTTATGCTCTTGAAAGGAAATATAGAATATAGCCTACTTTTGCTTGAAAACTATTGTGTTAGAATGTCATTTTAATAAAATAATTGAATTAGAAATTAAATGGGGGCATCAGTAAATACAGTAGATAGACCAAGAATTTAAAAAGAAAATCAATGTATTGATTAAGCCTAAAATTCAATGAAAATGTTTGTCTAGGTTTAGGCCTACTAGGCTACCTTCCTCCACAGGCTTGCTGCTTTTGCAAAAATAATATTTACTTTTACAAAAGCAGTTATGCCTTACACATGCAGTTCGTGAAGCCTATATGATAGACATGAACACCAAGTGGTTTAGTGGTTTAGCAATAGTGAATACGGGTTACAAATATTTAACTATATAATAACAACACGTGTGGCGTTTGCATATTTTCCGTTTCACCAATAAACCAACATATATTTTGTCGCTTTGGTTTGGCACTGGAATAAGGCCTACATGGTCCATGAGCGCCGCACCGTGGCTCCGCACTGCTGAAATATATTGGTGAAAACTTAACATGTCACAACTATGTCACAGAATTGTGAACTCTGGCATCTGTTTTTGTATGACTATGCTACCGTTGTTTTGTCTTGCATTCAATAGATGTTTATGAGTAGTAGCCTAAGAGTTATTGAACTATTATTACTAAGTTATTATGCTTTATTATATTATATATTATATATATCAAATTTTACCCTGACACCCCCCTCCCATCCTCCCATCCTACTACCTTTATGTGTAGGTTACAGTACAGGTGATAGATAGATAGATAGATAGATAGATAGATAGATAGATCACGTGGTAGGGCTCAAGCGTGTTTGCGGCATTGATTGCGGGCACGCGCGCCATTAAATTGAAGCGGTGTCTTTGAAGTCAACGTTCGGATGCTTCGACACATTGTACATAGCCTACGTAAGTAATTCATTTATCTTTTACATATAGCTATACTTATTGTGGTTTACGTTTACGTTAAACCATTCAACACATGTTTTCAAAGATTAAAAACCAAGTCTAAAAGCTTTAGCTACGTGCACGATATATTAACCGCAATTTATCCGTTGGCTACATTGTTGTCATGCACTTCGTTAGTTGGTGCTATATGGGTTTATCGTGGTCCATATGTCTGTCTTTACTCGTTTTCATGTTTTAGAGCTAAATTGGCTAAAAATAATGCTGTTGTACCTCAGTTTAGCTATATTGTCTAATGTGTTTATCAAAAGTTGATTTTGAAATCAGCTGTATCGCGCCATTTAACATGCATTGTTGCACCCTGACACTTAAACATGGATACATGTAAACAGTCAAATAAAGCATTGTCCAAAATACGTTTTGTCTATATTCACCATGACATATGCAAAGTGAACAGAAATGAATATTAAGATATATATTACTGACGTTTTGCTTGAGAAGATTTGACATACAGTATGTCAAACAGCACAAAGAACAGAACTCCTCACATAGGCTATAGGCTACATTGTCAGCAGAAATATTTGGCAGCAGTGAGCATGTAATATGCCAGTAAAGCTCATATACCGGTACTTGTAACATATAGGATATCATGTAATATGCTCACCTATCAGCCTATGTAATGAGTGGTTAGCTATTATGTGTCAGTCAAAAGTCCACTAAACTTCTTTGAAACTATCATATTCTACCTAACTGCCATTTTCTGAGCAATGCGAAATCATATTGAATGGAATCTTGAAACCATTTTCTATTTACTATGAAATGTTAGCAATTCTAAAAAAAAATTATGCATAAACTAAAGTATTTATGAACTAAGCAGATATTGTCTGTTACAGAATCATGTCAGATTGTGCAGATTCGGATATCTGGGAAACTTGCTGGACATTGTCTGACACAGATAAAAAAAAGAAGAAGAACAAGAAAAGGAAAAGAGACAAGGTTGACACAGCTTCAAACAATGAGGGCAGTTCTCAGAAGAAAAATAAAGAATGTAAAGCTGTAATGAAGCTGAAGAAAGACAAAAAGAACAAGAGGAAAAAGAAGAAGATGCCATCATTAGAAGATGGTTTAATTTTCACACAGAGAAGCATCACACCTATCGCTGAATACAGGCGCCCGGAGCAAATACCTGTTAGGAAACCCAAGGCGTCTAATTCAGATAACCCTGAGCTACCGCAGCCCCATAAAGTAACTGACGACTCCCTCCCAAAGAAGTATCCCAGAACCAAAAAGAAAGTGGCATTTGATTTATCACCTGGTTATATTCCTGTCAAACGTCCTAAATTATCCATTCCAAAGTCCCACTCCTGGGAAGGCTCCTTGTCATATAGTGACGGGGTGAAAAATGATGCAAACCTCTTGACAGACCAAACACAGGCTAAGCCACAGGACAATGATTCCCAATGCACAGATGACACAAATAGCCAGGATCTCTTCATCACCCAGAAGACATTCATTTCTTCCGCCGAAGCATCGCCTGGTGAAACCAATGAAGAAGGAAGCATCGCACAGCAAGAGGAGGAGTCACACACACCACATGCCTCTCATAAGGACACCAACACACACGGGCAATTCAGTCAAAAGCCCAGGAAGACCAACAAAATGTCTCAGGGATCACAGGAAGTGCAGGCATTACATGCATTACAGCAGGATTGCTGCAAGGTAAACCCGCCCTCACAGCCACAGAAGAGGAAACTCATTACAGACGGCACAAACAGCACAAAACTCATACCTAAAAGAGAAAATTCGTACTTGGCCGTGCCCATAAACAAACAACTGGATCTCACGAAGCCACCTGTCGACGTCTATAGGTCAAGCCAAAAGACACAGAGGCCCTTGCACAAGCACTCGCAGGACCTGCGAGTGTCCACCGCCAGCGCAGCCACACAGACAGAAAACTTTTTCACCACCCAGCTCACCTCATACTTTAGCTTCCAGCTACAAAGCAGAGTGACTGTGAGTACAGAGGAGTTGAAACCTTTGGACCTAAGTCTACCGCATAGAATGAAAGCAGAGTCAAGTAGATGTTTTCCAGATTCCTTCAAGATTTTCAACTTTGGACGCAACAGTGACGATAAAAATGACCGTCCCTGTGACCACCAGAGACCATCATCTTCACCAATAGAGCTCAAAGATGAGGTTGAAGACGCTGGTGAGGATCCGTCATATTGCTCTGGGCTGAGAAACGTCCCGCAATCCTCGTCTTCTGTCGCGCAGCAAACAGCTGAGACAACCCCAAGCCCCCAGTCCGAATCTGAGCCCAAGTTCTCAGACACAACTTCCAGTGAAGACAACGAGCACACCTGGCGTAGCAGTAAGGTGGACATCAGGCAGGTGCAGTGAGATAGTATCTTAACATTCCTGGCTGCTATGTACAATCATGTTATTTTTCCTAATGGTCTAATTTAGATCTTAATGCAGCATTGCACATACATTATTCTGGTCTTGTTCCTAACACAACATAACATCAGTTAACAAAGCATCTCAATCTCATCACTTAACTTAAAGGTATAGTCAGCTATTGCAAGCTAATTGTGAGCGAATACACTTTTTGTCAAATTCACCAAATATCTCCATGCACTTCGCTAGTTTACCGTTCTCTGTGCGTGTTGAAAAAATAATCTGATACTTCTACACAGCCCTGGCTCCGTAAATAGAAACACAAACAAAGTGGTGAACATCGTTCACAACAACAAAGCCGTAGTACTACTACCAGAGTACTACGGTTTGCTTAACAATGCGTTTCAATGTGTGTGGTGGCGCCGCAGAGTGATATTGTTTTGATTTGAGGTTAAAGTTTGCAAGTGTTGACTAACCCTGCTTTTAAACTCATGGTCTACAAGTACCATATATGCCTTATTATTGTGGGGAGGGTATTTCAGGAGAATTTGTGTATTGCTTTCAATAACAAAATCCCTTGTCCCAGAAAGTAAAGTAATACCATCATTTTGTTTGAATACCAACTTAAGATTGTAATTGGAAAAAGCTCATACAAGCACATACACACCCCCATTTGTCCCCATCATATGTGGGATCAACCTTTGCATAGCTCCACCCCCAGCGGCCAGTAATGCATTGCCAGCTATATGCATTATCCATTTAATGCATTTTTGCTCTCTAGGTCAAAGCCATTCAAATGAAACTCAATGAATCCTTCTTCTTCAAGACTAAAGGAGAAAGACAATCGCCTAGACCAGAGTCCCCTCTGATGAAGCTGTCCCAGGGAAGAGAGAAGACAGACAGGAAGAGGCATTCAGGTTATGTTGTGTGAGGTTTAATTTTCAGTTTGTAGTACTAAAGTCATGAGATAGTTGTGTGCCATCTATACTTTTCAGTAACAAGGTAACTGTCCACTAGGATGTAGCACAGGTGAGCAGGTTTGTAATCATACTGAAGTTACACATGATTCAGCCATGCTGTGTAGACACATTTGAATAAAGGCAACAAACCTCTGCTGGTATAACATTAATCTAAAGTTCTTCTGAACTTTGTGAACAATACATATTTGAAAATGAAATTGCCCAGTGATTTTTGTATTTTTCTCAAAGTTCACCAGTTTTAACATTGTTCTCTTGCTCTGAGCCGTTTGATTTTACACAAAGTAAACACAATACAAACATCTGTACCAGTTTTCATGGGTTAATGATTCAGTTGTTTTCACTAGTTACTGATTACTTGTTCAGTTTTGTCTGTTCTGTTGACTCAGCAACTTAACCTATATTTGAACATAACCTATTTGAAAAAGTATTGTCCTTTATTATGTAAAGGTAATGTATTGTAAATGTATTGTAAACCATTTGTTACTGCAGACATTTCCTGTAGTTTGATTTGCTGCAAAACTAATAAATTAAAACTCAACTAAAAAACATGGGCATCACTAATTTAATATCTTTATTTGTCGTAACTCATAACAAGCTAAAAGAGAGAATGACATTGCTTCAGTACAGTATGCATACATGTTAAAAATGCCAATAAATGTATAACAGTAAAGCAGGACCCAGAGACATGGTGCTTCTATTAGCTCTTCTTTTCAGAATAGGGGGAATAATTCACCTACCAACTAAGTATCTACAAAGCATAAAATATCCTTGCTTAGCCTGCCGACCGATTAGTGGACTGAAATCGGAATTAGCAGCAGTCTGGATCCCGACGACCAGCACTGAAAAGCATTGCATTTGAAGAACTACAGTGGCCTAGTTGTGTCGGAACAATTTAATCCCCATCCAGCTCCACAAGTGGAAGAATACATAGACTGGGATGGTGACGGGAAGCAGCAGGCTGTAGAAACAGATACTACTGCTGCTGGTACAGCCTTGAGGAAAGGTTTCATCCACCGTGGCCGAATAGAACAAACCACATAGAGACACTATTGGGATGAGCACCACCAGGTTGGATAGAGAGAACATAGCGGCAGATATAAGTGGTGAAATGCAGTTCTTCATAAGCAACAGTATTGTTATGCAGGTTGTTTCCTAGGCTATAGAATGAGAAGCAAAATATAAATTGCACAAGTACAGTATGCCAGATGTTTGAATGATGATGACACTGAATGATTTGTTTGCTGCCAATTATATTAGGCTAATAATTTTTGTTTCTAAAAGCTACACCTAGGCTGAAGCATACATTCAGGCTATTATTTATGCGAGTCCTGCAATTGTGTGCCTCTGTTTTTATCACATATAATAGTCTATGGTTGTTATCCTTGCGTGGGTTCGGTTGGTTTGTCACTGTGTTTCTCAATTAGCCTTGCATCCTGGGGGATCATGTTGGGGATGCCGTCAATGATGGGGTAAGCAATGCCAAGGTCCTCGTTGATGAGCTCATTGGTATTTACCTCGTACCTGAAGAAGAAAACATAATAAAAACAGTGTACTGGTAGGTCTACACATTGATCTAGTGGGTTAACTCTGCAGACAGAGTTGGTTAGTCATATCTAACCAACTAAATGTTTCTGAAGTTGCTTCTTTAAATTATGAGACATTCATGGGAAAGTAGGTCCAGCTATTGCAGTTCTTTTTCTAGACCTAGATTTGGACACTGGGTTGAGATCAAACGATTCCCAGAGCAGATCACAACATTGTGTCTGTCACAATGTTGCAGATGTGTTTAAAACACAACTAAAAATAACATTATGAATATGCCGATTATAAATGATCGACACGGTTAAAATGACTGACCTTAGTGGCTTTTTTGACAGCGGGCAGACGATGTAGTCGAGTAGCGAAGTGTCAAAAGTTCGTTTACCCTCGTCTTCGTTGGCGAAGAATCGGATTGACACACACCCAGACGCTACAGGCTGCAGTACTGATGCATACTTTAGATGACGTTGAACAATACACGTTTTGGTAACTAATCTTCTAAACATGACCGAAATATGACAAAAACAAACACGGAAAAGGAAACCGGAAACGCTCCCACAGATGGTGTAACGCAAATAGAATCCCCTTTCCCTCTACTGCATGAAGTACACAGTTTTGGTCCTGCTCAGACACATTTTTCTAAACAAATTGAGAATATTTTCGATTATGTAAAATAAACCCATATATAATAATTGTTTAAATTTGGCAATATATGGCCATCATATTCCTATAAAATGTATATCTGCATTTCAGACACATTATGTAGCATACTGTTTTTCCACGTGGCGGCAGTGTTTACACATCTGACATTGGAAAATGTGCAGGCTATCTGGCTCTTGACTTTTTCAACGTCTTATGAATAATTAGCTTTCATAAAAATACATCACCTATAGGCCTACTTTAAAGTACAACTCAATGTATAGGAACATGTTACACATTCCCATGGCAGATATTTTGTGAATGCTATGCCCCATAGACATCCTGAACACAATTTCCTAGTAGGCTTCTAGGCTATCCACAATATTACATATTATCAAAGGCTTCAGATCCTGTAAACTTTCAGTCCCATACCCACATGGCAAATATATTGCTTTGAGACTTTGATGGCAGAACCACAACTTGTTTTAAAACAGCTCACAGCTTTAATATATTCCCACTGTGATGTGCATGACAGACTTATGTATTTTTCTTTACGCCATAGGCTTCAAATGCAGTAATGTCAACTCAGCAGTTGCACCTTTCTGTCTCCTCCCAATATGTGCCCAAGTGCTTAGAGAAAATAATAATATTTTTTGGTCAAAAATAAAATATTTAACAATTCCTATAAAACTCCTATAGGCTATATTGCCTATAATGTTAATTAGATGGGCATGCATCAGCACGATAACACAGTAACAATGCTGTTGGACAATGCAGTGGAAATAATGCTAATTGTTTTGTAAGAGTGACCCCGAATCATACACCTGCAGGTATTGATGAGGACTTTGAATCAAAAGATTACTCATGAGTTCAGACACAATGTGATGACTAGTACAGCCTTTAGATCAGGGACAACAGAGGTTCCAGTTGACCATGGACAGACAGTTATGTTTGGAGGATTTATGTTATGTCCAGTATGTTCATTTCACACTCTCTCATTAGCTGTGCTTCTCCAGGAGCTCAGCGAGACCTATTTGGCTATTTTGTTATAATTCTGCTGTTGCGTATCGATGACATTGTCTTTGGGCACAAGAAGAAATTTATGAAGAAAAGGTAATCATAATGCAAATATACCTTATAAGATACAAAGCAACAATTACCATAGAGGATTTGGCCTGTTATATGTCTGTCTGATCACCAGAAAGGCAAAACTCTCCTCCAGCTTTCTGAATTGTCTTCTTAATATATTCAATGTGTGTACACTGCATGGTTGTGCATGATCAATTTATATTGTTGGGTTCACAAAATTGTGTTTTTACTGTTATTTTAATAGGCCTATGTATTTCTTATAAGCACTTTGCCATTATCTGTGAAAAGTTCTACAGAACACAAGTATCGGTATGCTGGCCATATAATGAAGTCATATTTTACATTTGCCTCCCAGGAGATTTTGAATAACACATAGCAGCATATCTACTTTTTATGTTGTTTCTATGAGTGACAGACATTTTTATAGTCATTATTATACAGTGAGTGGGGTTTTATATCTGGTGCTGTTTGACAAGTTCTTCTTCAAACCTTCACAGCCTTCTGATGTATGGAGCACTGAGACTCACTCAAACCTGTCTCCACGGTGTTACCTAAGAACAGCCACAGGTCAGCTTTTCAGATGCTGCCTCTGTCTTGCTTGTCAGTTCTGTTGTTAAGACTTTGAGTCGAGAACATCTACCACACAACAAGTGACATACTTCACATAGCGAACACGGTGCTTTGAGGCATTGTGATTTAATTTCCTCTCCCCTGAAATTCCTACATAACAAGTCAGTCAGTCTAAAGCCTTCAGAATTGATCTGTTTTTTGTATACAGTCATAGAAGTAAAACAGAGAGAAAGTTCTAGAAAGAGTAATGTATTTCCTAGTGTGTGACAGATTAATTTAACTTGAGTTTAAAGTAGATCTTCATATCAGCTAACTACCTCAAGACCAAACATGTTCACCTTCCTTCTCAATAGCTCCTATACTGTATATTACAATGTGGTCATGCAGTGGCAGCTTTTATCAATAGTGAATAAAAAAAATAGCACAATTACAAGTATTGAGCAGATAATGGCTAGGAAATGCTTGCAGGTATAGGCCAACACCAGGGCTCAAACCCATGACCTTCCAGGGAGTAGAACACCCATACCACAAGATCATCCTATCCCCTATAATTCCTCAAATATACAGTAGTTGTTACAGTTTACAGCTGATTTTACAGGATAGAGTAAAACTATAATCTATTAATAATTCATAAATGCACCTAAATAATGAACCTAAACCTGAACCTAAATGAACCTCACGTTCCAAAGACATTTTACACAGTTATAATAAACAGGTAATTGCATAAGTTGTTTCCCTGTGATTGTACATGCATGCAGATCCTCAACACACAGAACGAGACTAGGGAAAACTCGTAGCGATTCAATGTCATTCCATCCTGAGGAGAAGTCTTATCATTTTCTTGCTGAGGTTAGGCTTTGTCCAATTAGAGTCATGAGATTATTCCTTTCCTGCCAAGAGAGCTCTCATATCCATTGTGAAATATCGCTGGCCCAGCATTTGCTCTGTCCGGTAATCATATCCCAATGGACCTCCTTCTCGTCTCTCCCCCCCCCACCCCCCGTCCCCAACCTCCCCCCTGCATCTTGTGGGTCACTTTGCCGTACGTCTCACTTCCTGCCCCCCTTTCCTCCACCGTGCATTTGGAGAGGGAAGGCAAAAGAAGAGGACAACATTTGGAGACGTGGGAGGAGACGTGGGAGGAGACATTGAAGAATCGTACAAACACTCCTGTCTCAAAATGCTTCCCTTATGGCTCTGCTCCTCTACACTTCCCTGAATCAGATGCACATTTTCTCCTCTAATTTCTCCCATCATTTTAAACAATGTAGGTTAAAATCTTATTCCTGAGGCATTGAATATAAAGCCGCTCCCTTCAATGCCATAGTAGAGGATGCTCCCTCAGAAGCTCCGCCCCACACATTAGAAGAGCGTTGCCAAGGCTAGGATATTGTTGTTGTGTGCGGTTTGCACCACCTTGCGTGTGTTCCTGTTCACGGAACCAGAGCTGTGTAGAAACAGCAGATTATTGTTTCCAGCACGCACAGAGAACGGTAAGATAGCAAAGAGATATTTTGTGAATTTGACAAAAATGTTATTACTGTGGGTTACAATCGCTTACTATACCTTTAAGCCTCATGTTGCGGGTCACTGAAATCATATTTACCTTTATTCTTTCAACACAAGCCTTCATCTATTCCTCTATATAGGGGTAGTGAACATGTACACAATTAAAACAATTAAAAAATATAAAAGGAAAATATGTGGGTTAAATGCAGATGATGAATTTCGCAACATGTATGTGTATGTGACAATTAAAGCACTTTTACCATATATATTTTGTCCACCTTGCAATAATTGTCAATAGTGTAACAGTGTAATAGTGTGCAATTGTGTAACAGTGTAATAGTTACAATTATAGCAAGGTGGACAAAATATGTGTGGAAATTATATTCATATTCAAAGAAAAGTCCATTATAGCACAAGATTATTGCAAAAGGTGTATTTTGTAACAAGTGGGTAGATTAAAAAAAAATAGTAATAATTGATGGCAATTAATTTCAATGCATTATTGGGGGGGATACTGACTTGTTTTCAAGTGAGTTATAAAGCACTGGGTCATTCTGACCCAGAGCATAAGTCGTGTATAGTGAAATGGAACATAACATGAGGGTTAAGGTGCAGAATGATGATAGCCTTACTCACATCCGAGAGTGTTCTCTTCACCAGTAATGGTGTGAACCAAGCGGTAATTTCAGTTTGTTGGTGGAGGGGATCACAGCCAATGAGCTGCAAGGAAAGGTTGTCACAACAAGGCCTGCTGGTCTTAATCGACATCAGCTGGTCTTCAAGGTGCAGTTGTAGTTGTGTTTACTAGTGTCAAGGCACTGCTCCTTAGCTGTGTGTTATTATAATGCCTCTGGTGTTATGAGAGCCCAACAGCCTTGTTTATGAGGTACCTCTGGTAATACTGCCAAACCACGCAGGTGTTGCATTGTGCATTTTGTGAGCAGTCATCCCTGGAGGTACATCATCACTTTTACACAATTACACAATAAATCCGTGCAAAGTGTAAAGCTGTGATGATTGTTTGTGTTGCTCAAAGGATCCAATCCCATTCAGATAAGAGAAGCCTTTTCTCAGACGTTCTCCATTAAAAGACAGTAAGAGTCAAGTGAATTAAGGCGATAAGAGGCAGAATAAAGAGATGGACGATAATGACAGAGGTATTGCAGGGGAAAATAAGAGTCTTAGCAGATATGCACTGGCTAATAAGAGAGCAGGATGTCGCCAGAGTGATAATTAGTGTGTTCTCAGAGGCACCGAAGCTGAAGTGGCCCAGGCATATGCCCTGAAGATAATCCACACAGACTCACACATGCATTCGCTGTATAATTAGAAGACCTTTCTAACCTGAAAAAACACCTGCAACACTCATAAACTGCAGCCTAGACAAGCCTAAATTATTCTCTACATTTATATTTCCTGCTTACTATTAAACTACATCACCTTCTAATTTATAGAAACTGATATTGATTACTGATATCAGTTGTTATAAATAGTTACTGAAATATTGATTGTGAAATCCATAAGACTCCTTCATTAGTTTTACAATCAAACCAATAATCATGTAGCCACCCTCAGTTTTCATGTTTTGTTTTTGTTTTTATACTGCAATATTAATATCCTATAAACTTAATTGTGTTTTTTCCGTGGTTTTATGCAGGAGTAGAAGAGTAAACCACAGCATTACTGCCACTCACACTGGCTGCGGTTGAGTGCCACCTCATACATGTTTCATGAAACAAACACTTTAACTTCCCGCAGAAAGCCTTAGAAAAACCCCTCCGCTCCCATTTAATGACCTGCATCATTCAAGCTACAGTATTTTAAATTAAGTGGAGGCGGCCCACAGCTAAGGAGGGTTACAGGCAAAAAGTGGAACTCAAACATTATGGTAACTGACTTCTCCACTGTAAACAGGTAAACAGACAAACAGACACGCACAAACTCATTTCGCCATCAGTGACTTTTACTATAATTACTGTTTAAATAATAAAATAGGTTAGA
The DNA here is from genome assembly GCA_027564755.1 of Amblyopsis hoosieri. NCBI lineage: Eukaryota > Metazoa > Chordata > Actinopteri > Percopsiformes > Amblyopsidae > Amblyopsis > Amblyopsis hoosieri. The sequence goes on along the minus strand of JAODUE010060917.1, from coordinate 47,408 downwards.
CATTGTCATGATTTTAAGTTAAAAGTTTCCCATACATTGAGATACAATTAAGATTTGAAGATCTACAAACCTGAGAAACAAAACAAACTGAAACCCAACTGAGGGTTTGGAAATAAATGCTACACAGTAGCTAATTACAAGCCATACAGCTACAGTGCTTCAACATGCTTTACTACTATTTAAAGCACTTTGTATATATATATTTAACTGGGGTTTTGCATGTTTGGGGTATATCCTATAGAAGATTTTTCATAAATGATATTAACTTGAAGCTCTGTAAGTGTACAGTAAATAATTTATCAGTAGTGTAAGCACATTTTAAGCACGTCTTAAATTACCCTCTTGAAAAATAAGACTTGGCTTGAAACTGACCATGGACATCTCTGACCATCACACACAGTGAGCAAAGGCTGCATTTTGGATGTATGGGTCAGCTATAACACAATAAAGGAGTGTATCTTTAAATCAGTATAGATTCAATACATCATAAGTATATATTCTAATGTCTTCTTCTACAACTTTTACACATGCTTTCTCATGTGTTTGCCAGCCCACCCCCTTGTGCAAATTATAACCCATTGTAAATTAAATGGGTCAATTTCTCTCAGTACATTTACCTCTAGATGCCTTAGCAGTGTAACAAATCTTTGATAGACTAAAATAGAATAGCAGAATAAATAATTTATTTGGCGCACGCACACATACACATACACACAACGCACAGTTTATTTGATGTTGAACCATTTATCTATCTCGGGTTTGTATTTGCCCACCGGCCTTTCCTCCTTGTTGTAGGAAAGATTAAAATATGGTTTCAAATGTTAAATTGGATAGCTCTATGGTTGCTTGGTGTTTATACAGTAGCATAGACAGTTGCATGACAATGGTTCTGTGCCTGGGTCTCTGTGTTTGACTGAGATCCTGAAAGTCAACATGCAGAGAATGAACATAGAGGCCTCATTTCTAATACCCGCTTGACCCAACACAGCCTATAAGGGAAGAAGCCACTTCCAAATAGTGCTTGAACACTCTAAGCAGAGAATTAGTGTCTAACGGTCATGTCCAGTGATGCTGATGTAGAGAGACAAGCACTTAAACAAGAGTTTTATGTTCTACTGTATAAACCACAGCTTGTAATAAACATCATTAGATTCATAAGGTGTTTACCACCTAGGGGACATTTAGTAAACATTTGGTGTGCATTGTGCAACCCACAACAAGCAGGGGTTGCTATCTTGCTCAAGGACACTTTGACAAGATCTCATTATTGATTTCAGCACGAAAGTGACCCAAGTACTATTATGAATGGGCTCTTAGTTTATATTCACCATTAAAAATAGCTTGTTTTTCAGACTTGAACCAACACATAGGCCCTATCTTACAACCTGCGCAATGTGGCGCAAAGCGGGAATGCTGTGTCTTTGCTATTTTCATACCCACGCAGTTGTCATTTTCCCGTCCAGCACCCATGTTGTTTAAATAGCAAATGCATGTGCGCCCATTAGAGCGCCCGTCGGTGTGTTGGTCTAAATGAGGTGTGGTCTAGCGCATTGATGGCGCATTTCTATCATGACGCAGCGAAAAGTGATTACGCGATTGATCAGCAAAAACCTGGTCTCAAGTCAACGGCACATTATCAATATAGTCTGTCGGCCGCGCGGACCTGTGCGCGGTGGCTGCGCATGCAAAGCCCCAATATACGGAAGAGCCATGTCTTGTTAAGGCTCCCAAAGTAGAACATTAATAGTAGACGTCTTGAAATAAGAACCCACATTTATTATTGGAAACAATCGGTGTCGATAAAAATAAAAGACACATTTTCACAGTCCGAACAACAAACCCACCGGTATAATAGCAGACTATTATGCAAGCCGCCTGGATTTTTTTATGGGAATGGGAGATGACACTAGGATTGGCTTATCATAGGTTACGCGCAAAACACACCCATGAATAATGAAGAGAGTAAGCACAACCCTTTTGAACCATGCACCTGGCGCATTGACCGTTTCTCTGTCGTTAATATAGCAAAAATGGATTTGAACACACCCTAAATGCAATTTGCGCCTTGCTCTTTAGACCGTGCGCTTAGATAGTTAAAATAGCGCTCATATACTTATATTCTCTCTTTCCAAATGTATATTGTTGCATCTACAATTTTGCCAATTATTAGATTTTACCCTGAAGAAAGTTTTTTGGATAATTGATTTATAGGTTTCTTCGTTGTAGGTTTTCCGAAAACTAGTTCAAAACCATTTTATATTTATAACTGCATATGCATTCACTTTACAAGAAAGCTCTTGCTCTTAGTTGCTTTTTTATGTAAAGGTTATCCTACAGCAAAACCTCACAGTGATGGCAAGTTGCTCCACAATGCCCATCCACATTAAGTGATATCGCAAAATGGCCCATCTCTGGTGTGTGTCAAAAGAAGTTATTTATTTTCTCCAGGAGGCCGTTTATTACAAAAGGCCGTAACTCACAATTATTCTGCAGGCAGAGAAAGGTTTAAGTATCCAGGCCCTAGTAAACTACCCTTCTCTGAGTCCTCTAGCCTTTACGAGGTCACACAGATTAAACGGCTGTTAGGTGATTGTTAGATGGTCCATGCCTGATTGGAACTGGTCATTTCCAGCACGGCACCTCGTTAAAAAGGTTCCTTGTTCCTGAATTGATCCTATGTTCACAATAGAAACCAGGTTATATTGTGCCATTGCGGCGGCTCAGTCAGCATGTTACATTATGATGACTAATGCCATCTTCTTCCTTCCTGGAGACGCTGCGGAACCAGACCTCTGCTGTGCGAGTATCACTGATCTGGCCATCACTGCTGCTGCCAGGTGTTATGGCAGCCATGGAGGGCGTAGATGTCTTCGTTCACCAGCAGCGTGCTTCCTCAGATGAACTAAGCTCCCGGTCAAAGGAACGCGCAGAGAGAACGTGGCTCAGGTTGTGGTCATTGTGGTAGCACAGTCAGTATGTTGGTAATGGTCCATTTCTGACCCGAGCAGTTCTGGATGGCCAGCTGGAAACTGAACTCTGATCGTCTGCTCTCCACCAGCTCCAGACAGCGCTGGCTCTCGGCATTCTCAACAGAGCCTCCCTGGGAAGAAAGAGGGAGAGTCTTGAGTTATGATGCGCAGGCATTTTGTGTGTATGTGTGTGGGTGTGTGTGAATGCCTGACAATGTCAGCATTGGCAAGTCTTGTTTGACTTCCATTAACATACTGTATGTCAGTGACATCACTGTGTGTGTGTGTGTGTGTGTGTGTGTGTGTGTGTGTGTGTGTGTGTGTGTGTGTATGTGTGTTAATAGGTTTTAGGTCCCTTAGAGTAAGAGTAGTAAAATTGTATTGAGCCTGAGCATGTGTTTTGTTAATAGTCCACTAATTATTAAGAATAAAAAATGGAAATCAAAAATTTTAAGCAAAAATATAGACGCCTCAGTTGACTATCCAGTTCATATTGAATTACTTTCTTAATTATCTATTAATTGCTGCACATTCTTTCTGTTTTCAGAGAATTTCAAATTTGTCGTTGCTGGGGACCTTTCACTGACTGAGGTCTCAAGACTACTTTATAGTTATGGATGAATGGCCACTGCAGTGAAAGGCCTCTTCCTTTTTCTAAACAATGGCAGGTGAAGTATCTTTGCTGAGACGACACTTTTAAATAAAAAGAGCAACACAAACACAAATATGATAAAAACCAGAATGTGACACCGGTGGGCTTCGGTGACTGAACACGCACCATGTCGTATCCCTTTATTTGGCATTCATTTTAATACAGTTAGGTTTCCTTTACACAGGGACCTTATTGCAAACATACTGTATAACAGCAGTCCACAGTTGTAAGAGGCGGATGTATTTCTCTATACTTTGACTATACCACAGATAAATAAAAATTATGTTTGATGATTGTACTGTAGTTGTAAAAATAAGTAACTAAAATGGAGTTCTTCTTGAGGCTTTCGATGAGCTCAAAAGGTATTGATTCACACGGCATTTCATTTGTCTGTGAGCACAGCTGCCTCGGTACAGAGCAGTCTTGACACTGACTGACATAACACACTGGCATAATGGTTCCACTGATGGGGAGCATGTGTCTGCACGCTGTATACACACGCTAGCTCAGAGGTCTTCAACGGAACCCTTGGCTGACAGAAACACGGCACAGGGACTCCCCTAACACATGCGGTATACATTTTGTTTTGTTTTGTTTGCCGGGCCAACAGTAATGTGTAGGGGTGGCCATGTATAGTGCCATGTATAAAAGTAGGCCACCAACTAAGCCATTAAAACAACTGACAGATGTAAATATTTATGGCACAGATTGTATTAATGTTTATGTATATTTAATGACATTTACATTTTTGGAAGAAATTAAAGCATCAAATAATTGAGGACCCCCTGTACGATCTCTGAGGACCCCTTGGGATCCCGGAACCCCTGTTGAAGACCTCTGCACTACTGTAGCTCACAGTTCACAGATATACTGTATAGTACCATTCCTGGTGGTAAGTTGATTTAGATAAAAGTTCATTTTAAATGCTGTAACGTAAATATTGTCAGTGTCACTGGGTTTGTAGTCTACCCTTGATACCAGCATTTTGAGATGCTTTGGACATGGTTCAGGCATACCAGCTTTACTCTACTTCATTTTTACCAGCTACTGTACAGTAGTACTGTACAGTAACTGGTATGGAATGGTAAAAACGCCATGTCATTTCACAACACTCCTAATATGCCCAGTTCAGGATTTCACGGCGCACTGTAATGCCTGACTGATGTTCCATTAAGATTATCACCATGACCTCACAAGCCAACGCCTCTGAGGGGCTTCTAATAAGCACACTTAAGAGTCTGTTTTATCCCTCTGCCTCTGAGGAGCTTAGTGAGAGTAAAAGCACACACAGGATATCTTTCCTGTACAATGACATACACACAAGTCTATCGCGCACACACACACACACACGAGCGCACACTAACATTTGGTTTGCCTCCAACACATTATCGTCAGTCCGGCAGTTTTCTGGCCTGTCACCGGGCACGGTTAGACCGCACTATTGATCCTCTCAGAACTGGAACCCTGATTCGTCATCTGGTCGGCCAGCCAGCACAGTGTGTGTCTATGCAGATGCTCGCTCATCAAATTGTTCACCTTTAACGATCAGATATCTAAGGCTGCATGATTGCATGGACTCCAATATGGAGTTGGTCCCCGGCCGCTGCACAGCGGCTGCCCACTGCTCCCTTGAGGGATTGGTTAAATGCAGAGGATGAATTTCACAACATGTATGTGTATGTGACAATAAAAAGCACCTTTACCTGGATTGTGCCAAATAATCCAACGTGACAAGCAGTACTCACCCATTATGCTCTCACATTATTTTAAACTTGTCTTTACAAATTAAAACATTCAGGTCTTAAAGCTGCTGTGTGTAATATATTTAATTTAAAACAGAAAAAAATAACAACTATTATCAAGAGAGGTATAAGAAATATCAGTTCTGATGATATGTCAAAGAACTGTATCTACTGCGTTGTGGAGATTTTTTTTTAAATGAACAGATAGCTCCGCTCTGTACCCTTGTAATACCAGTTTATACCTCAAGGGGCAAGGTGAGTCACCAGCTTTCAGGCTGCTCTCATACAAACATTAGATGAAGAAATACACTTCTAAGAACAGAGCTACTGCTTGCTTGTTGGCTTAAAAGGAATATGACAAAATATGTCTTTCCAGCAAATTACACAAATATTGTGCATTTGAATCAGTTCATAGATTAATATTTTTAAACAAGTGCTGATTGCACATGGAAGTGAAGTCTGAATGAATATGTATACAGTGCTCAAGGCATATAGGCTATAACAAATGTAATTTAGGTGAAACTGTTAATTACACCAACATTGTTCTATAGTGAAACTATAGCCTAGTTTGTTCATACAAGATGCAGTTACAGCCCGATCACTATATGCCCTGGTATTCCAGTGCACTGGCTGTGTTGCTTTCCAGCACTGGATGAATCAGTATCATGACCTTGTTGTACAACTCAAAGCCTTTCTTCTCGCCAGTGTGTTTTCCAACCACACCACAGAATCAACATAGAGCATGTGTACACAGTTGTGTGGGGGTAGCCTATATGATGGAGTTTATCAGGTGTTCCTTTGTCGGTTATTATTTCACCATGCTGCGGCACCGGAATATTTTTAAATAGCAGTGTTGTTGGCTCACGGGGTCTCCTGTACTAATGTGTTAGCACCCGTTTTAGGCATAATTTCGTCGCACTTTGAGCCTAAAACATGGCATTGTATGTACGAACAGCACACACGTGTCTAAAACGCTATTCTGCCTTCTGAATGGGACATAGGATCGCAAGTTGCGCTTTCCTATTCATACATATGCATTCATGGGAGGGTCGAAGAAAGATTGGGAGTGCCGCGCAATTAAATGGGAGGAGATGCGTAAGTGGAGAGTGATGACCTATATGCCTTTTGATTGTATGAAAACTGCGATGCACAGCGCAAGTCGATTTTGCGTTGAAATTTCTCCACCTCTGAAAAGCAGGTGTAATCCCAGTTTATTTTAACAGGGGAAGAAAGCAACGGCAAGATTAATCCGAGCAAGACAAAGACACAGGCCATGGAGAGATGTGCTGAAGGATTTGATTGCTTGTCTGGTGTTAAAAATAGATGTTAATTCCACTTCTATCATTTAAATTTGATAGTCACCCAAAATTTTGGGGTATAATTACACCCCTTTTATCTCTAGGTTTGACGATATATATAGACAAGTAGGCTATTTATAAATAGTTCTACTTCATAATCATTAAACTTGTTAAACTTGTTTTCTTTTTCTGAGTCTGCTGTTCCATTGCATTCTGGCGCTACTTCACAGGCACAGTGAAATTATCATTTTAAAAATACAATAATATTATACTAGGCTTGATAAACAAAGAGGAGCGCTAGAGCATTAGGCGCTGGCGCTCGGTTTACGACTGGGGCAACGTACGTTTTATGTAATTGACGAGCGAAAAGCAAACTTTAAAATAAAACAACAACAAACAACAACAACAACAACAACGATGCGCAGCATTCAATCTGAAGATTGAACTGTCCCTGACCTGATGCCCAATTGTGCATAGGCGTATTCCTAGGTTACAGTGTAGCTTCGACCCAGAAGCATAAATTGCCCAACGACCCACGTCTGAATGAAAGTCTAGGGGGGGAAATCGCATTCTTGTAATGCAGTAATGCAGCATTCATTTTAATATTATTACCGTTTTGGAAATAGTAATTTGTTACACTACTAATTACTGAAAAAAGTTATAATATTACAGTAATACATTATGAGTAACTCGATACTGCCCAACACTGGTTATAAATAAGATTAAATCACTTCTGCAGACTATTGGCTTTTTATGACTGTAAGACTGTGTGTGTGGACCAGGAGTGGATTGATTCTGATCTGAGGGGGAATGTGAACAAAGGACACCACAATATTCTGGTGAAATGCTGACCCCTAATGGTGTGGAGAATATGGTAATTGTATGCACATAGCACCTTTAACTAATAAATGATTTACAAGTCCTAATGGATGTTGCCTGTCCATTAATGATATAGCCAAAGCGCATGTGATTTAAAGTGTGTAATTGTGTTTTATGTGCTCAAGTGGCAGTGTACAGCATGTTCATGAGTAGTGTTTTGATAAATCAAATTTATGCAAAATAGTGGTACACAGTTGGCTAGAAGCTGAAAACAGGAGATTTAAAAATGTAAATGTTAACAGTAAAATCCTGTGGATATATTGTATTGCCATGCCATGCAGTGAATCTAATGCTATCTAACACAGCAACTGTACTCAAGCTATGCACTTACGTTTTTAAATTAGTTTAATTTCCTCCCTAACTTCCTTTCTCACACCCTGCATCCATTATCTCTCTCACACACACACACACAGTTTCTATCGACTGCTGCTCTGGGTGAGGCTTAGTTCAATATTGTAAAAGATCTGCTCATCAATAATTCACCCATACCGACTGCTCGATTCACATGAAACGCTCTTTTTGTCTGGCTGTGATTTTCTTCTGCAAAACTACTTCATTCGCCCACTTCCTGCGTTTACTGTAACCTGTGTGTGTTATTTTCTGTTTGATTCCCATGCCGAGCTATTCTCTCTGTCCACTTCTCTCTGTTAACCTCTTTTTCTCACTATGTCCCTCTGGTTTCACAAAGAAACAACCTTTGTGAGTCACAATGTATTTTTCCAAACAAATAAAGAAATAAAATAATAATTTTATCTCAAAAAGCACTCAGAGCACAGTAGTGGTCTCTTGGAGGCGTATAAAAACTAATTGTAAACAATCCACCATAAGATCCACCATTGAAAATCAAACAGAAGAGAGGTTGCAGATTGGGAGTAACTTTCCATACATTCCTCATTATACAGATGCATCTAAATACATTTGAGTAATTTCAATTATTCAATTGGCAAAGTGAAACTCATATATATTGTGTATTAATTACACGGTTGAACTTTCTGTTAAAATTTGATTTTCTACAGTTTGTTTTTACGGTGAAGTCTTACCGTATTTTCTATGGTAAAGTTCCGGCAACCACATCTGCCAGATTTTTACCGTAAAATGTACAGGTTGTTTTTTACACGGTATTATATTATATTATATTATATTATATTATAGTACAATATATAGGATATAGCAAGTTTTAATTGCAACCTGATCTAAATTATTCCTTAAGAATGCTCTTTAGAGTTATAAAGTATAAAACTACTATGTAATCATAATCCATTTTCTTGCAGGAATATATACACATCACACAGTACATTGTATTGATGTAGGCTTAACATAATAGACACATGCCTAGCCTATGCATGCAGAAAACAGAGCAAGGCTATAGGAGATAAGTCAGTATTGAACGTTATTTCTTTTCCTCATCTTTGTATATTTTATTAAGACATTTTCTTTCTACCAAAAAAAAGCATTTTGATAACTTTCCAAATCTATAATATGCATGTCCACACACGCTACTTGGTATTGATGAATGGACTAGCATGTTACACTTTTAGTTGCTAGAAAAATATAATGAAACAGATACGATTATATAAGTATATATTATCATAGGTTTGCTGCTGTGGTTTGATCCTACACCATCCTAGAACGTGTTTTAGCAGACCGTCCACAATATCTTACTTTCTAATACCCTGTAATATGAAATATCTGAGTGAAAAACTGTGATGAAGTGAACTTTTCTCCATTTCACTAGTCGCTCTGATCAATCCTTACAACTACATCTATGATGTTAGAAAGTTGCCAGTCCAATTGATGCGCGTGATTTCCTGAATAACTTTCTGGGGGTGAATGGAACCACCCTAGTTATGTTACATCTCATATCGCAGACTTCTCATGAGTTAAGGGCGAAGGGGATCTCACTCTAGCTGAAGCTAATTAGAGGGCTATTCATTGCCTGTTTGCCCAATGAGGAGACAGAAAAGTTAGAGAACTATTGCTCCCTAGGGAGATGGAGAGAGAGAGAGAGAGAGAGAGAGAGAGAGAGAGAGAGAGAGAGAGAGAGAGAGAGAGAGTGCGCGAGTGTGTGTGGACAGAGTGCGTTGCGTGTTTGCACATACACCAAACAGACACGCACACACACACACGCACACACACACACAAATATGTCAGGGCCACCAGGATCCAGCTCTCAGACGTACAGTATATATTAATTATCCTGTCTCCTCTCCTAGTAATGTCTCTGCATCTCTTCCCGGTGTGAGATGAGGCCTCGTTAAACTTAGAAGTCCTACAAGTGTGAAAGCTCATTATCCATCTGCAGCAGCCGGGCGTATAAAATGCCTGTTACTTTAAAGTGTTGAAGAATGATCCATTCTGTAATGCTGTGGAAAGAGTCGTCTCTCAGCGCCTGTGACAAAGCAGGGTTCAAGAGACGCCACACTCCATCAAATAAGAGGAACAAACAGATGATGAAGATGCTAGTGTTCAGGATAGAAATGAGTCTGGGTCCCTGAACAGACGACAAACACCAGGCAGGATACAGTTCACAATGGAAATCAATGAGCTAAGGATAATGAAAGGAATAGAATGTGCATTAGTTATACACATGGACATTTAACACTGTATCTTAACATAGCACCTTAGATGCTACCTAATGATGCTACAGCACAATATAATACGACCGCCAACAAGGAAGAAAGATGCTTTATTTTTCTTCCCATACACACTCAAACATACAGATTCCATTATCTGACAGAAGGAACACAATGCAAAATGATGTGATACAATATGAGTGAGATTTCCAAGGCTCAAATACTGGTCAAGCACTGCCTGTATACTGTATGTGTGCACCTGCATAAATCTCTTATGTAAATGGCCTGGGAATATTTCTGAATGTTCTCTTTCATCGTATTTTCAGCAAGACAGGTATAATTTATACCTAGGTTACCATGGAAATTAATGCTACCCTTCAGGCAGCCTAATCGGTTGCAGACTGAGATTATGGCATTAGCATTCGAAACTTCACAAACAACCAACCTCCTCTGCAGCTCAGCAGGCTATTTCCCTATGAAGATGAACAGGTCACTCAGCTCAGCTGGGACCTCTGTGCTGGGGCCACATAAACCTCCTGACATCAATCATTCCTGCCAAAGTCGGCAAGAATTATCTACAGACCATGCTAACAAAACGCTGCTGAGAAAGTTGATTGAACCAACCATTTGGGTACTGCAGGCCAATTAACGATATGATTGTTGCACATTTTGGTGAATAGAGCTATTGTGAAGGGAATGTGTGATCTTCTCGAAATGACAGTTATTCCACTATCTGTTCTTTATCTGACAAAACTGCATCACTAAACACTAAATTATATAATAAATGTCTAAAAGATCTCCATTTCTAGTATGAAATGTTTGTTTTTAACAAAAGTGTGCATGTTACATCAGTGTGTCTTTCTAAAGTCTGTCAGAAGGTGGCACTCTAACAGGCTAATTCATATTTTGGGCTATAAATAATGATTTGGGCTAGAATATTACTAATAAAAAAGATTTCCTCTGAATTTCGTGCTCCTCTAACCTACTTGTAACCTCTATGCCTCTGATTGGGAATGACCCTTGCTTGCAGCTAGATTTATTACTATTATCATTCAGCAGCCCCTCTTTTGCGTGTGTGTGTGTGTGTGTGTGTGTGTGTGTGTGAGAGTTGTATTTCACAACGATTTCGCCCTATAGTGGACAGCCGTGGTTATACCTGCGTGAATGTCCAGGTTAGCTTCATGTGTTTGGTGGCAGCGTAGCTACACTCCAGCAATCGGGGCTTGCTGTTCACGTCTACCAGACACTTGTTGTCGTCATCGTCTATGGTGGGGCTCAGCACCCCCAGGTGAATCTGCTGGGAACTGGTGTAGTACACATTCTGTCCACAGGAGGGAGAGGAAGAGGTGGAGTAGAAAACGTGAGATGTAGTTAAATTAAGATTCAAAATACAAGTACTAAACATGTATTTGGATCCACATTAAATCAAGGAAATATTATTAACACACTAGAACAAATGTGTCTGATTTGAGATATGAGAATAGCTGGATATTATTAATAAAAAAATACATATTGTTACCCATTTTCCACATGTTGACAGTTCCCTGATGTCTTAATCAAATGACTGTGACATTTTTTGGTTAAAATACCACAAGGATAAGGTACGGCATCATCCTTTCCAACCCTGTCTAGACAGCTCTGTTCAGAGCAGCCGGTTTGAGTGCCTGTTCCTTTAAATGCTAATGAGCCACTGCCCACCCTGCCCTGACATGAGCAAGGCTGTACACCACCATGGCGTGGCAACTCTTGATTATTTAAAATTTAATAAGGGCACCACCCGTTGTTTACAGCAACGGGAACCAATTAGTATGAGTAATGATATGAATACATTAATAACAGTTCATAAAATATTATCAATATTAAAATCAATCAAACAATCTGAAGTCAATACATTTCTTTTCAATAATAGAGACCCTTGTTTCTGTTATACATAAACACAGCCACTTTTTTATAAAAACACAGCATTTATTAATAAAACACTCAAATGGGATTATACAGATTAAAAACACATTATAATAAAATATAAAATTTCACGTGAAACCATCAAATCATGGCATGCGATTTGCCTGAGGAGTCAATCCTCTGCCAAAGTAAATTATGAATGAACTACCATTTGGACAGGTGGACTGTTTAGATCCAGTTATGCACTGAACACTGCCACTAAACCTGCTGAGCCAGCTAGCCTATGCTACACTGTTAGCCTAACTAGCCATGACAGAATACATAGAGAGAGATGGAAGCATAGAATACCGATGGAACCGATTTTCAACAAACCAGTTTGAGTGCACAGTGAAAGATTTTATAGATTTTCCTTTTTGGTAGTTCCACGGATTATGTCACCAAGCTGGGATCAGCTGGGCTTGGTGTCCTCCTGGGCTAATTCTTCTGATGATGTTCTTTCTCCTCTTCTTTGATGTAGACGAATGAGTCTGGGACTCTAAACTTCACGTCCAATTAAATGGAAAACATAATGTCTATGATGATAGTTGTAAGAGAGTCTGGTCTATTTACCACCAGGTAAATAGCTGCCTGCAGCATGTAATTTCTCTGATGGGATCAGAACTGGTCCACCTTCAGCAAGTGGAAACTGTAGCGTTGGTCCCAGTTCGCACGAATTGTCTCTTAGTAAGGGGAAGTGTTCACGGCCTGATAAATCCATCTATACTCATCTGCCATGGGCGCGGCCTGTTTAAGAGCAGAAGGCTAGTCTATAATGCCTTCCAAAAGGAGTTGCATGAAACAAAATGACACAAAAGTAAAAATATAATACTTAATATAATACTAAAAGCTTATGTGGTCATAAATGTTGATTATAGAACAAGGAATAGTTTCTTGACAGTTACTAATAACAATAGTTTGTCATGGTGAATTCTCACCAGGCAGTCCTGCTTTCTCTGGGGAATACAGAAAATAAAATGTAGAATTTGTACATAAACATAAAATATTAGAAGGGCTAGAGCGATGTGAGAGAAATGTGCGCTCTTCTTAAGCGTCCCTAAAGTGGCCGTTGCCTGGGGCACGCCTTGAGGCAGAGTTCCTTTGATAACTAACTAACTAACTTTAACTAACTGGCTATTTCTATATCTATCACCATGTCCAATATTCAAGTACTTGTTATGACAGTCACCAAGACAGAATGAAGACAGACATTACTTATAAATATAAAGATTAAAATATCTGAAAATGAATTATAGGCGTACATGCAGGGGCCGGAATTAACTTTGCGTCACCGGCCAAGGTGTCTTGTAGATGAAAAAAATCTACCCTACAAGCATTTTTCTTACCGTTCAACTGGGCTGGCTGGGTACCGTTCACATTTGAACCGGTACACAATGCTAGGCTACTGTTTTTATACTTTATTCTCTCTGTAATAACACAAAAAAGGTCATAACTTGCCCAAACTGACATGCGTGATCGTGTTGGCTATTTCTGTATACGAGTGCATGCGAGTGCCACTGCTGAATTTGTTATGTTTATAACTACATCTTTTTCATGCAAAACCTACTTTGAACATTAAATAAGACTACTTCAAACTCGTGATTTAGACATTGGATATTTCCTCCATCGCAAAAATACCACCCTTGCTCTCTCTGATTGGCTATTTTGGCATCTGATCAGATGGTTGGTTAAGACAAGAAAGCTCAGGCTCAGAAAGCCAATCAGAGATTCACGGAATATGTGTGTTCGTGTGTGTGTGTCATTTGTGTGTCAAACGGCAGCGCTAGAGAGAAATAGTGAGTATACCTATATTAATTAAAACATTTACGTATGGTGGCTGGTCTCTAAAATGTACTCGCCAAACAGAAAATCTACCTGCATTTGGCACTTGGCGGGTGTTAATTTCGGACCCTGCTTACATCGTGATAGGAAAAATAAATTATTTAATGTTACATTATCATATGGCCTATCAAAAATTGTTAGCTAAGTGTAGTATGTTATTCTCTACAATAGGTACAGTATGTCACTGTCACTGAAAAGGTGCATTTTTCATAAAATGTCCAAAAATGTTTCATAAAATGTCATAAAATGTTTCATAAAATGTCCGGCACAATTTGTTTACCGCAACATAAAAATCCACTGCTGCATAAAAAAATAAAATAAATCAATATATTGCCAACAGCTGGTTTAGTTAAACGATAGATGCTATATACACTGTACTCTCTCAAACTGTTGTTTCACTTTCTACATCTGCTAGAAGACCATGTTACCTTGATATTCCATGTAGAATATAGGTCACCTAAGCTAATTAACACACAAAAAATGAATAAAGATGAAAGGCTCAGTGAATAATTTCAGATTTGCCTCAAGCTCATCATAAGGAAACCTCAAAGATGAACAGAAGGTTAATTCTTCTATCCATCAGAGACCCATCGGTTTTTATGTTAAATGTACAATCTGTAATGTCTATGCCACCAAGGTAATGCTGCACATTAGTTTTTACCAGTTCCCATAGAGATTGACAACACGCAGCAAAACTAGCACTGGCCTTGTCATAACACCAAAAGATTTATCCACAAAAGTAAACAGGCACAATACGTTGACTGCACAGGTTAATAGTAAAAGTAAACAGTTTAGTTTTAGTCCGTAAAGCATTTAAGTAATACTGAATCAATAAAAAAGAGTGCTTGTCCCCTCTACAACCTAGAAAATAGCATTCAGTGATGTGTTTGCATGTTACTGACCAGTGAGACCAAACTCTGTTGTAGCATTAGACACAGTTGTGGTGTAAGACTCAAATACACACAATACCAGCAAGGTAAAAAAATCTTCATAAAATCCAAATCAAATTCATATTGATGCTTTAAATTAAATTGTGAGTACAGGTGCAGACTGAACGAAGCACATGAGAAAACAAATAAACAAACACAAAATAACAATAACTGAGAAACTGCTCAGCATTTAATAGTCTGTCATTGTTGCACACAGTAGGACAAACAATGCAACAGTGATAAAACCCTGTAATAACCGACAATGAACAAAAGATAATGCTCAATATATACCTTCCCCTAGTCAAACACAGGTGCACATAATGATTGATTAGACAGTCATGAAGCTATGAAGCTGCAGGCTGATGGTTAGTACACCGAATGGGACAGGAAGTACTAGCCCTCCAGACGTTACATAAATACAGCTCACGTACAGTATGTCTCTTGAGAGATTTGCATCATATTAATATATTAACCTATTACTTTTGGTTTAATAACCAAAACATCAAACCTACGGTATTAAGAAAATGGCAAATGAAAACATACCAGAACCTCGATGACACAAACAATACAAGCACAACTATTGTAAATAAAATTGTGTGTCATTTCACATACAAGTTTGTGTATTATTATTATTATTATTATTATTATTATTGTGTGTACTCACCACATCCACAACAGATTACAGGGAACACTGGTATGCACTGGTGCTTCTCTGTGTGTGTGTGTGTGTGTGTTGTGCCTGGAGGGTCTTTTCAACAGAGTTGCTAGACTCTGAGGGGGTGATTGGTGAGACTGACAACCATCTAGCTGCCACAGGACTTTGTCAATAGGAGCCATTATCACATACAGCTGTGAAGCAGCCTGACAATCTGCGACTTAAAAACACGCAACACAAATGGTTGTGCGTGCGTGGTTATGCATTTTTCTAGAGAACTATGGTGTGTGTGTTATGTCTGGCAGCAAGGATATTACTCCTGGGGGCCCAACAAGGCTTCATCTCGAGGATATCACACAGCTTAAGGAAAGGTGTTTAAGGTAGACAGACAAAGATGCATGGATACGATATGGCCTTAGTATGTGTTTGCACACAGCATATTAAGATGTTTAGGTATGTTTGGAGGGCATTGTGAGCCTCTGTGTATGTGTGTACACTTATTGGTACGTGATAGCTAATACGAAGTGCAGGGTTAAAGCTGCATCTGCCAATGGATTCCCAATTGAGGGGGACTGCAATCGGTGCCGTAATGGCTCCTTAAAACCTTAAACAGGGGGATTAGCAGCATTGCAAGCCCCCTTTCCCTCCACACACAGACACACACACACACAAAGCAAACTGCAAGAATCACTGCTTCTATCTTCTTATGTATTTTAAAGGAAGTGTTGCCAATATGCAACAAACTGAAAAGTCAGTCTACTTGAGGCATCGCAACCTCCAATCCATTTACATAAATCACATATAGACTATTTTGTTTATCGGTACCACTTTACAATAAGACTACCCTTATAATGAATCTATTAATTAGGTTATGAACACTTTATAAATCATTAATAAACTGTTATAAATAATAGTGAGCCCACATTTGTAACTGTATTGCTAAGGCTCAGACTGGACAAATAGCTTACTTTGTCTTCTTCATTAGTTAACATCCTTAGTATCTTTTGTTCACTGAGTTGATCCCCCTCCATCCATATTGATGTATCTTATCATATTATATTTATGACCATGTATTTATGAGTTACAAACATGTATAACTGTTTAAATGGAGCCTTATTGTATTAGTGTGAAACACTAAAGAAACACTAATTAGTTATTAGTTATTTATATATATATAATTAATTAGTAAAAGTAAGTATGTAAGTAAGGAAAACGTCTTTAATTGCACAGACAAAAAAACAACTTAGCACAAATCCTACAAAACTGTCTTCGGATAAACTGTGTTGGATATTGGTAGACGATGTGTTATTTTTAATGATGAAATTTGTTCTTAATGACGGAACTTAACCGTCAATTGTACAGTTGTATACATGAGCTGAGAAATAGTGAGCCTGCATGAAAACTGTTATAACTTGTTTAACCATTTAATAATGAATTATAAAGTGTTTTTTATTTAATTTTAATTTTATATTTTTAATTTTACAACCTAATTAATAACCTAATTGTAAGCCATTAATATATCTGTTATAAGGGCAGTCTTATTGTAAAGTGGTACCAGTTTATCACTGAGTATGTCCTTCTCTCTCCATCTGTGCATTTTTCTTCAAGGAATACTTGTTTTAACACAACCTAATGAATGTGGTGGATAACCGACAATGGCAAAAGGAAATAACCATCCTGTCG
The DNA here is from genome assembly GCA_027564755.1 of Amblyopsis hoosieri. NCBI lineage: Eukaryota > Metazoa > Chordata > Actinopteri > Percopsiformes > Amblyopsidae > Amblyopsis > Amblyopsis hoosieri. The sequence goes on along the minus strand of JAODUE010060917.1, from coordinate 30,248 downwards.
GTTAACAACACAAAAGTTGGGGAGACCAGATATGGATGCAATGATTGGGAGAGTGCACATAGACAGGTTAAAAGACAGCAGAACAGAAGAACATGCTATTTAAGGATAGGGTAGTCTCAGCCTCTTCCCTTCATAAACACTGTCACATAAGCAATTCTGTGCTAAACGTCTAATGCATATAGCCTCGCAAGCTCTCAGGACCCTCTGACTCTCATGAAGTAATACTGTCGATTACGCCCACACATTGGCTGTTAGCATTGTCACTCATGATGCTAAGTATGTCTCCATAATTTCCAGTGCAACGAAAGCACAGTGCTTTATTTACTAATTTAAAATTAAACATGTTAATCTATAACCGTAGCCTATTTTTACAGAGTTACAAGACTCGTAACCAATCATGTTGTTTAGTTTCCAACTAATTCCTAATTGTAAATTTAACGTCCGATTTGGACATTGAGTTACGTAGTTACGGTTTGCATGTCAATCAAAATACCTCTCCTGTCAAGTAGGCAGGTATTGACGCATTTAGCCAGCGATGTGTCCAAGACGTAAAGGCTGGCTCTGCGAGACTAAATATCGGGTAACAAATGTGAAAAATTCTAGAATTCTGCTCTGCTTTTTGAAAGATTTCTCACACACACACACACACACACACACACACGCACACACACACACACACACACACACACACACGCATACACACGCACAGTAAGAGAACAGCACACTAATCCCATTAGAGTACATTTAAATAGGCTTATACATTCAGTCGCCTTGAAGCCGGATTACTTCAATGAAATGACAAGTGTAACGACAGCTATTTTATAACGATTGTCTTTTAATGACCCAGAAAATAAGCAAGTGCAGGCTATGCTTCATTGCGTCGTCTAGCCTCATGTTAAATAATGTATTAATTCTGAAGTTATTACTTTGTAAAATGTCTGATAAACACCATATGCATGCAATCACACATTTTCAAAGATAAATACCAGCACAGACTCCCACACCTACACATCATCTCACACATCTGCCTAGCCTGGAAGGCATCTACAAGCACAAGGCATCCTGAAAGACCCATCACACCATGCTCATCACTTGTTTGTCTTTTTGCTCTCATCACTACAGGTCAATCAAAGCATACACCACTAGACTATTACCGACTCACAAGATCAGGATGGTCTCTTCAGTTTGATTTCGCCACGAGAATCAGTCCGGAAAGCCTAGAAATCATTGCAATTGTGTCCGAGTAGCAACTGAACTTACCAATCAATGTATTGAAAGCTATACGGGCGTGGTTTAGGTTTGCCGACAGCGAAAACTACCAGATGGTTCATCCAATCAAGTGCAAAGAATTTTTTTGAAAGTGCCTGCCCTTTACAAACAGTTTTGATGGACCGCGCCCCAGATGGACTAATAATCCATCTTGCATGTCAGGTTAAGACTATTACGCAGATTTTATCCCAAGGCCATCACCATTCTATACTCTATACTTAAAGAACACCCATCATAGGTCCTATTTACAATTTACAATAATAACAATGGAGGGGTTTGTTGCGTTCTTGTCTTTGAATCTTAATAAACAAAGTTTATATAATGTCCACTGCAATAATCTGTCATAGTGGCCTTAATAGCAATGTATGTCATGTGTTTTTTATAGGTTACTTTTTGTGTGTCAATATATACCCACATATCCTTACACACGCGCACGTACGCACGCTCACACACACACGCACGCACACGCACACACACACACACACACACCCTGAAAGATCTGTTTAGTTTATTGATTCAGTCTAGGACCATTCTCTCCAAGAGAGACTCACCATTATTAAGGCAGAGATCAGACTCCTATTATCCACTAGAGCTCAATAACAACTTCCCCCTTCTCAGGTTTTCAGCATATGGTCTTATCCACATTGTTTCTCTTTATTTACAGTCACCAAGAGCTGATACTGTAACTGAACAATTAATTTCCTTTGAACATATATTGACAGGCAGAAAGAATGGGTTCATTTGTGTCACACAACGTGTCACACAGTGTCACACAACGTGTGAAAATGTGTTTACCTAACAACTGAAGGTCCATTCAGTTAAAGGAACATCTCTACAACAGACATGCTGCACCCTTGAGCAAGACAATAAAAAAAACATGGTCAGATTTTGATGTACACACTCCAGAACCAAGCACCATCTAAAATGTCTTGAATTTGTTTTTGAGAGATCCCCAATGCCAAACATATATAGAAACTCCACAGTAATAGTCTCTCTCTCTCTCTCTCTCTCTTCCATACAGCTACACCTTTCTCTCAGCTCCCGCTTAGCTGTGTCTAGTGGCTTAGGAGGACATGTCCATTATGCATCAGTGACATTCAGATATCCATCTAGTATTCACGACTATCCAGCTAGCCTAGTAGAGATGCACATGCGCACGCACACGTACACACACTTACACACACACGCACACGCACACGCACACACACACACACACACACACAGACACAATTGAAAATAAGACGGCAGTAATCTACAGAGATGTATGAATGTGAATGAAAGGAGGAGACTGGGGAATAGTACAAGGGGGAATAACATTACAAACATCATCCGCATGAAGAAGGAAAACAGAACGGAGAATGAAAAAGGCCTGAATGCTTGTGTGCGTGTGTGTGTGTGTGTGTGCGTGCGTGTGCGTGTGCGTGTGCGTGTGTGTGTGCGTGCGTGCGTGTGCGTGTGTGTGCGTGCACGCATGCATGTGTGGAGGACCAGAGAAACAGAAAGCAGGGCTGGCAGCGACAGTACAACTTTGATATCACAGCTATGGGAAACGTCCTGCCTTGGAGGACGGTGTACTGCGTCTAATACATTCTTTTCAGTGTGATATTTGTACATGTTAGCTGCTTTTGTAAAATGTAATTAGCCTTGAAATTTCAATAGTTCACGCTAGCACTGCCTATTGTGGGCACATTTATGTGTGTGTGCAAAATGTGTGCTATCAGGCTAATGCTGAGCGACGTGGGCCCACTGGAATGCACAGTGGGGGGGTTACCGACCGCCTCTGCCATTTTTACTCTCAGTGCCGCAGTGCCTTTAAAGGAATACATGGCAGGGATCTACCAGGGTACTGTATATGCATAGACAATCGTTCCAAATGAGCAGATCTTCTTACTGATGCAGGACCCATGATTCCTTTGCATGCAAATGAGTCTTCGGGTCTTCTGAGTCTTTGATTTTAGTAGAGTGCCACGTGATACGTGCCACATGGCAACTACTACACTAGGTACAGAAGTCAGGCCTCAAGAATCACAGGATATGAGTCTTCGGGTCTGTGGTTCTGTGGATACTTGTAGTAGAGCACGGATCACCAAAGAAGCATGACAAGCAATATTGTTACCAACACAGCTGCATAGTACATGTGCTTCCAGTAGGCTACTCTTTTATTTTTTATCAGACTGCAATTTGTGAAGTGAAAATAATACCCAGTCTTTCATTGTTCATGTGATAAGAGGCACACTAACCCAAACAAATTAAAAGTTTCGGCTCTATGAATCTTTTGTTCGTTGGTCACGTGACCACTACTATGTTCTATGGACCGGAGGAGTCAGGACTCCTCCTGTCACGGGATATGATTCTTCGGATCTGTGAGTCTTTGATCACGTGCACCAGCTTGAGCAAGAGACTCAAGTGAACCACATTATTCTCCCACTCTGCCAAGTTAATCCTCTATTTGTTACTAAATGGCAATCTGCAAGTATAATCGCCAAACATTTATGAATGTAACATTTTGTTAAGCTTTGGTTTTGAACCGTTGATCTCCGTGTCACAATGCTTATCACGGTGAGCCAGCGTCCAGATGCAATAACAACAGCTGTGACATCCTTACTACGTTGAGGATTTCAATTGTTTACGTGACAAGACAATGACACACTGACTCATATTAATCAAATGATCTGGATCTTCGGTTCTTTGCTCACGTGTCAGCAGCTTGAGCAACAGAGACTCAAAAGAACCAAAAGAAAGAGTCACGCAGAAGATCCGGAATTCCCAGTGTGTTAATGGCGTGTTGCCGCGGTACATGCAAATGACGAGGAGATAGTCGGCTAGTAGACAAGCTTGGTGTATTTTGGGATAAAGATATTTCTAAGCCCAAAATATTGGTCTTATAATATTATTGTATTGTTATTCTTAAAAGAAGATCTTCCTTGCTTCTTACAGCACTATAATCGTTGGGCCATAGTAGTAGCCTTCATTACAATTGTGACATCTACAGTATAATACATGTGTATGATGCTCCCTTTACCAATATACTGTACCAATATATGTGTCACATAATGTATAAGAGCACTTTATATGGTGAGGTCCTTGGTCATTGTCTGGTGGTGCTACTATTGATTGTCTTGTGATGTAACCAACTGTCTGTCTGACGTGTGCTGTATGTGACACAATGAACTGAAAGGACTAATAAATCTATCTATGTATCTGCTGTTTGCTGGACCTTTTCGGCTGCGTTTACTTCAGACTTAATTTCCTCTTTTGCTCTTCCTATTATGTAGGGGGGTGAGTGATCATTTTTTATATGAAATATGCAAGTGAAGTGTATTTTATGTATATGACAGACAATAGCTAGTTACGTACAACCTCCCCAAGACTACGGTACATTTGGTGTCAACTGCTATAAAATGTCCTCTTGTTCATTCATGATTTCACATTTTACTTGGAATACTTTTTTTGAGTAATAAAACCATTACTTAAAAACTAGTCTAAATCAGTTTGCAGTGGAATAATACATGCCATGTGTATTTGTTTCATCATCCTATTATAGACACATTCAATTCCACTGTTGTACTCTGCATCGATTTACTACACCTTGCAGGTCCATTGAATGTACGATGTCCTTAAGTACTTTGAAAGGTGCCCCCCCCCCCAAATTAAATGTATTAATATTATTCATATCAATTAAGTAATATCAATAGTCCTGGAATAAATATGCACAGGTCTCATAGTATTTTCTTCTCAATACCAGCTGTCAGTGTTGACATCACTGCCCACAGGCCTCGCTTTGGGCAATCCTGACTCAGTGTGAGCCATCTGAGGCCTCCTAAGAGTCAAGTGTAACATATTTGGACAGCCAGTTTCACACTGGAAGTCGATGACACCTCCTATAAATGAACCACCAGACCCCCCCCCACCCCAAAGAAATAAAAAATATAAAAACAAAATCGCACTCGTTTTGTTTTGTTGCTTTATTGCACCTGGTACCTCTTCTCTGTATTCTGCTACTGTATATGTGTGAATGTACTGATGAATGTGTTTGTGTAGGTGTGTAAGTGTGAATGTACTGATTAGTGTGTGTGTGTGTGTGTGTGGATATACTGCATAGCCAACAAAAGACTCAAGCTGTATATTTGTTGCATAAGTGACCTTAAAAAGACTAGTCTTTTGCTGTCTCACACTACACTACATCTTCAGCCAGGCAAATCAATAAATAGAAAAGGAGTATGTTATTTAAAGTGCTCTCTACATGCAATATTTTATATATTATTAAAGCAAAAAAACACTATTTCCTATGTAAATATATAATGGCATCCTGAGCAGAGATTACAACACTCCCTCAGTGTGTGTTGTAATGCGAGCTCCTCTATTATTTGTTTGTATACGTCAGCTGCACGTACATGTTAGTGTGTGTGGCACACGCACGTACGTGTCAGTATGTGTGTGTGGCACACACACCTACATGTTAGTACGTGTGTGTGCCACATGAAGCAAGAAAAAAAGAATCCTTTCTGCTCTTATGTTTTAAGAGCTTTGCTATTTTGTTCATTTAATTATATTGACGTGGTAGTAGTCACGATGACACAATGATGTAATTGTTCTAATAGAATATTGTTTGTTTACATGTACTACATGTAATTCACTTTGGATAAAAGTGTCTGCCAAACGCTATAAATGTAAATGTAAACAACGCATTTGTTTTGGTCTGGGATGCTGGTGCTCACGTATGACATCTAGTGGCAGAAGGTAGTATAGACCCACTGGTCATTGAGGAATGCTGATACGGTGGTGTCGGGAGCTGTTTCAGTCCAGCTGAGCTTGACCTACTGTAGACCGAGGCATGGATGTTTGGAATGACAAGGTGCTGGTCACAGCTGTGCACGTTGCTGACAATAAAGAAGGGGCTGGTGTCCTTAGCAAGCCATCTCACAGTAGACGCTGCGCCGCCATGCCTAGATTTGTCGCATTGTAGCGATACGATTATGCAAGTCTGTACGGTATACCCGTGGGAACATAAACCTAGTAGACGGACAAATATGAGTGCTATATCAGTCAAAACACCACTTCACACAGTGGTGAAAAGTGGAGGTCCGCAGCAATGCTCCTGTGGTATGCTGAGTGCCTTCAGTGCATCTTACTGCGGCAGAAACAAAAGGCACTTACTACCAATTACGTTGACGTGAACAGACCGGACAGTCCACTGACCTGAGGAGTCATGCCGTGGCAAGCATACATGATGGGAATGTTGTCAGTGTCCGGCCCCTGGTCTAAACACAGGTCATCCCGTAGACTGTTCTTTAACTGAAAAGGTGTGAGGGGGGTGGAGAGAGTGAGAAATAGAGAGAAAGAGAGAGAGACTTATTACAACAGGAAGTACAGAGTATGTTGTTACTGTTCACGTGTCAGTGTTTAAATTGGGATTTTGTATGTGGAGGAGCCTTAAAACTCGCGACGAGGCGACGTCTTCATGCGTCCACTAGCAGACTCCGGCAACATCATTTTTAACAGTTTGCCTACTGAAAGTGCCGGAGCTCAGCCGGAGCACGGCACCTTTGTCCGGAGCCTGGCCCAATTGAATCAATATGGTATCAACACAAACGTGTTGGAGTGTCTTTTATAATGAACCCATGGTACTGTAGTTATGCAATGACACAAAATATGGACACCAAATTAGTTATACAAACAACTGGGCCAGGGAAGGTAAAACATGATGAATAGCTGTGCTCCACTTACAACACTGAACATAAACAAAGCATTTTTATTTTCGCCAAGCATATGTGGAAGGGGGACACGAGCTCGGAGAAATCTTTTTGTGGAGAAAACGCATTCTCTACTTAAGGAATCCTGACAGAGAAAGAGAGAGAGAGAGAGAGAGAGAGAGAGGCAGGCCGTGAGTTTAAATCATCGTGGCACACAAGAGTCTTGTATCTATCTGGCCTTGGGCAGATGTTTCTCTAACAGTGCCTCTGGCCACTGGTTGACTCATGCGGTTTGAAGAGAAGGTAAGATGTCACAACAGTGCCATGGTGGGATGAATAGATATAAGATGAATACAAATGAGTATATCATACAGTATTAATCCTCTTTGGTAAACACTGAAATGTAACTGTTGAATTTAAAAACGGGGATATAAGCAATTACTTCCTGGTCTTTATACTGCCAGCTATTGAGACAGACGCAGCTGTGCCAAAACTAACCCTAGGCAAACACGATGACCTCTGTTCTGTGCAGATTCCTCTCTAGCTAAAACGAATAGCTTGATCTCTGCCTAGAAATTTTTGTGTTGTGTTGTTGTGTTTTGTGTTTTTCTTGTGTCTTGTGTGTGTGTGTAAAACATACAGTATTTATGATGAATGATAACTGCCTTTCATCCATGCAGTAGCCTTAACTTGACTGTTCACATGAAGCTTCGCAGACGCCACTCTCAAGGGTGGACCAATGAGTGATGGCAGCGATGTTGTTGCGATGATGTTAAAGTCAAGCATTTGTTTAAAAATGTGGATCCAACAATGGTGGTGGTGGTCGAGCTAAGCGATACAAACAGCAAGGGAAATTGGTTGGAAGCTACTCCAATAGTAGCATGTATGTATGTTGTTTGTATTAACAGGTTAACTTGAACGGAGCAAGCCCAGACTCTATTAACATTTTCGGTTCCGTTATCATTTGTGGAGCAGGAACAAAACTTGTAATATTGTCCAGTCTCCAGGGAATTTCCACTGTACACATTTTTACATCCAGCCTTGCCTATTCCACATGGAATGACCACACCATGTACCGTACTGTCCTCTATGAATAAACACGCTCAACAATGTTTTTGGATAGTAGACCTATGGGAACGCAACTACTGTACCTAACCCAGATAACTGAGCTTGGCAACGCTGTGGGCTTCATGTGTGAACGGGACTTACAGTATGTTAAAGGGTTCGTTACACAGTGTGTTCCTGTCCTTCTGTTACAGATAGTCAGTCAGATTGTTGTTACTCTGTAACTTGTGATGGTTGTGTAGTGTGACGTATTGGGGCCCTGGGAGAGCCTATACAGCAACCTTTAGGCATTTTCTTGAACTGCAAAAAGCTGGGAGAAGGCAGTATTAACTGGCGAGATACGAGATGAACCGGCACAGTCCTTATGTACAGTGAGATCTTCAACAAAGGAGCTCCCATGTCTGTTGAACTGTTAGTAAATAAGCACAAGATGACGTATAAATGTGCAAATGTCAACGGTGCAGCAAGACAACATGAGAAAACAGTCAGCTTTTGTAAATTAAATGCTAAACACATCAGGGACTAAACAAGCTCACGATAATACCACTGCAGCAAACATTCCATTCATTCCATTTGCCATATCCGTTGAATCATTAGTTTTTTGACTCAAACATGTGACCTTCCATCAGATGTTGTCGTGGCAACACGTGTATCTCATACACGCAATACACCCCACACACACACACACACACACGCTGTGTCAACAGTGTCAACAAATAACTCCATGCCGCTTCCTCTCTGACTGAAGTGTTTATCATACTGCCAACACACAGGGTGGCATAGGGTATGTTTATGGAGTAGCTGACTGTGCTCAAAACTCCCTGTTTCCTTGACACCTCACCACAACCACGATGGAGTCAATTATGTTGCTTTTCAGTCCATTCTGTTGATATTCAGTGTTCAAAAGCATAGGTGGATTGTGTCTAGCACATTTACTATAAGCAACAAATGAACTTGAAATCTGCACACGGTACAGTACTTAGCATATCTGGTTGCCAGGTAAATTTGTAGTTGGTTGCTAAGGTGCATACGTGGCTCAACCTATCAATAGGCTACCTTTGAAGTGATTTGAAGTGAGCTCTTTCATTACAGCAGCTTATTTCACACACTGGGGATACAATTTACGTCATAGGCAATGGAAAAGTTTAAGTGCTATGGATGAGAAATGAGAAAATGCATAACCAAAAACATTTGTCCCCAAGTGTGTGCACTGCATCGGATAGATGGAAAGCGCACAACCTGACTAAAATGTTATTTTTGCATTTTTTGAAACATATAACCTTTGCAGAGGTAATATGTCAACAGTAGAATGTACTGAGGATGAAACATTTAGACAACAAATGCTTTTAAAATCCTTTTTCTAAATGAGAGTGAAGTAAACTTTTCATAATTGAAATGAAAATATTAAAATAATGAAGAAAACATTTATTTACTATTTTTTACAATTTAAAAATAGTAGTAATTGAGTAGATGAATGAAATGCTACCGCTAACACCCTTGGCCATTATCGTGACGAGAGTGAAGTGACACGGTAATATGTCCACACACAAAAATACTTATTTAAACCACCTTTATAATAAACCACCTTTATAACCACAGTAAAGACCTTTTACATTTTTAATGAGGCAACAACAGGACCTTGTTCTGATGTTGTTATGGATTTAAATCACTCCTGTATACTTAATATCTAAATGCATGGCTACCATTGGAAATCTAGCAGGAGTTTTTCCAAATGTGGGTTGCTATCTAAAAGAAAACGCTTACTTGTGTAGGTCTGCATACTGGGATAGAAGTACAAAATGTTACTTAGCAAATGGAAAATGAAAGAGGCATACGCAACAGCGGTGCAGACTACTTTGCAATAAAAACTGCCACATAGTGTATACTCACCCATATTAGACCAATGAGGCAACACAGTCAGCAATATGTTAAATTGTTTCTTTAATTACGTACTTATACATAGCCTCAAGTCAGTAGTTTCAACTTTATCTTCAAATGTAACTCCGTGATACTGTATGTTTGACCCTATGGGCTTTTGTCGAGTTTTCATCTATCCAATTCACTCCACATTGTTGCTTCCGCTGGGCTTTAAGTGCTGTCAGTTATTGGCTCCCCTGAATGCTACAGTACGTGCTGAGCTCAGTACAACCTGCTCTGTTTTCAGACCATGTTCACGAGAGTCGATGTTACTTTAAAATGAAAGCCTTACCACTCCGTAAGCGATGGTGTTGCTGTAGGATCTGAGCTCAGGGTAGATGTTGGCCAGGAACCAGCTGAACGGGCGGCACTGAAGCCTGGAGCGCAGGGCTTTTCTGTCGGAGACGTCCCCGATGTCAATACCAGAGTGCTAGAACATGGCGACACAGATACACACACACACACACACACACACACACACACACAGGTGTTACATCTGCCTTCATCAGAGACACACGTACAAACATGTGTGTTCATGTATGTAAAGACACACAAAAGCACGAACACACACCCTCTGGAAAAGTAACAAAGCCAACCTCTCTCTCTCTTTCTCTCTCTCTCTCTCTCTCTCTCACACACGCTCTCTGTCTCTCTCTGTTAGAATAAACATATTTTCAGAACTCTGTGTTACCCATCATGCCTCTCAACAGACCCCCTCCCTTTACCTGCTGTGGAACATTCCAGGCCATGTAGACGTGACTCTTGTACTGATCCATCCACACCTCGGCCACACGCAGGGCGTTGCGTCGCACGTGAGCGGTCAGGTTCTCCGTGTAGGGCTTGTGAGCACGCTCTATGTGGGCAATCCTGGAGCAGGGCAGCACCTCCACGCTGCCCCCGCACTGCCACACCTGCACACCACACACACGCGCGCACGGAATTACGCTATAGTAGAACCATTGTATTTGTATTTGCAATACGTTTACAGTTATACCGTTCACAGCTTAAATGAGTGAACTCTATGGTCAACACAAACATTGTGCTCCTCAAAAGTGCATGCTGGGCCAAAAGCAAACCTCCATCTTAAAATAACTAACTATAACATTGTAGCGCTAATGTTACAGGCTGACCAATTAAAACAGTATGACCAACAGACAGCTGAATGACTAATAAGTGGACAACTGTACATGACACAGGGTCACCTTAACTTAAATCAGGACATCACTTTCCAGTCGGCCTGAGCTGCCTATCATCACAGGCCGGAGGAAAGTATAGTAACCACAGAAGTCCCATATAAGAAACAGAAACACAGACTTGTTGTTAAACATTTTATAGCGGGGACCGTAAGAGTTCAGCCCACAGACACGGTCAAGTCCAGACTTGAAAGAAAATGATGATACATTCCCTTCCCATAAGGCTATTCTCCTGCCTGGGCACTATAATATATCTCACACGCCTCCAAAAGAACAATAGTAAACTGTAGCTCTGGCCAGTCGCCCAGGAAGGAAGCAACATTACTGCCAGCTCCTGAGATAATTCACGCTTCCCCTGAAATATCTCTGCATATTCAACACTGGATTTAGTACATACGTTGAGGCATAAGGAGCTATTCTCTGTGTACCACAGTCTTGGTCTGGCTGTGTGGGTGTGCAAGGACAGATAGCGTCTCAATGACGAAAGGAATGTGGAGAGCAAAGGACAGTGTGCCGAAAGAGAAAACTACTTTTGACACAGAATAGGAACAAATAATATGCGTAGGGAAGCAAAAAAAACACGACAAAGTGAAATAGCTGGGAAAGAGAGAGAGAGAGCAATCACCATCCAATTTCTGTTAACGTCTCCCAAAATAACACCCTTTTCCATAATAAAGGGCCATGACTCAACTATTACCCGAAAAACAGAGTAGGAAGCAGCGGATAATGTGTGTATATGCGTGTGTCTGTGTCTGTGTGCGGATGATTTATTCAGCCCATTTACATCTCTAAACATCTCTTGTATGGTTTTCCACTTGCCAAATCCCGGTCATGAACTTGTGCTTTTTAAAGTTTTAATGGGAAAATGGGCACCAACAAACGGATCTATAAATTATAAATGATGGCAGAGACGGTCGCCTTGCGTGATAGAAGGACTTTTAATCAAACCGGCGCAAGACAATGAGCGTTAAATATGCGTTTAGCTACGACGGAGATGAAATTCAATGAGAACAATCTTTATCATAATAACAGCATGTGGGCAAAAGATATTAAATGTTTCTTCTGAAAATCAGTGCCTGTTTTCTGAAGGGGAGGTGAAATAAACAAAACTATGTCAACTCTGCGCTAAGCTGCACACATGATGAATTTGTTGGTTTAAATGCTTCGGCCTTCAGAGAGACATGAACTGATTCTGTCAAACGAACGGGGCTGATTTACATAATAGGCGATCTGTATCCAGGAAGTCTGCAATATTGGCAAGAAAAATAAGCAATTATTGATTTATTTATTTGTCACACTGATTCTTGTTGATACAGGCTTATAAATTGAGGCTGAAAATATAGTGGAATAAATGTCTGTATGTTTGTGTGTGTGTAGGCACAGCATTGTTAAAATGCAGACATACTGCTTTGTCAACCCCTTCGCAGGAATTAATCAAAATAATTGACACGAATGAGAAAATCTCAACAGCAAGCAACATGACACTGCATTCTCTCATGCTTAGCCATGCCTCTCCAACATCATGTAGACAGGAATAATGACAGCAGGAGGTAACATCTGGTCTGGGTCATGTGAATACAGTCAAACAGGCTCACTGCAGGGCAGGGTAAAGTTTACTCCTATATGGCAGCTGTTTTCAAACAGAAGCTTGCAGCTGACAGACTTTGGCACACTATAAAGGCTCAGGTACCATACTACCAAAACCGTAATAACATAATTCACACCATCCACAGCCTGTGTGTTCCAGAAGATGTGGAAAGTATGCTTGGGCCGTAACACTACAGGAGGGCCTTTACAGGCTAGCACCAACAACTATCACACACTTTACAAACATTTTCACATGCATTTTTTTGTTTTTTACACCATTATATTCCGTATTATGACTGTCTCACAAGAATATTATGAATCTAGTATGTTATAGCTGAGAGTGTGCAGATTACATGATTATGAAATACTTTATTATGCTATTAAATAATACCAGTAAAATAGACATCAGGTAATAACTGTGAATAGACCATGTTCTCTGAGCCTGTAAGAGCAAATGTTTGGTCAATAATCCATATTATGCCGAAATTGCAGGTTGAATTCAAGAAAATTCCGTTACACATTTTACGGTTATCAACTGATGTTGTATTCTGCTACAGTAGCCTAGGAACCTGGTTTCCATTGCAAAGCTGATTATATAGAGTACACAGTCTGCAAGCAGACAAAATGACGGAGAATAGTGTCTGTGTGGCTCCAGTGCATAACAATCTCATCATCAATAGCCACATAGAAATAAAAGCACTGACTTGATCAAGCCCAAAGAAACTATGAAAGTTTCCAATTTAACATACTGGGTCAGCTCCAGAATGTCTACTTCATTAAACCTCAGGGCCATCCGCATTTAACTTGACTCTACTATTGTTCTGAGATATCTGCTGTGTCAAAATCATTCCAAAAGTTACTTTCAGAAGACTGATTTTTCCGCCCCAAGAGGTTGATTTAAAATAAAGATTGAAATCCCACTTCTTTCCATTTGAGCTTTTATTCCCTTCCTATGAAGTATGTGTATAGCTGCTAACCCCACACATCCATCAAGGAGGGACTTTCCAATTGCACATAAAGACGTTCACATGAAGAGGAATCTCTTTAGGACTGGGTGATGGGCTAGCCAGAACTCACACCTCGAGTTGAATTTACAAACTATTTGAAACAGCCAATGGATCACGTTTGACACTTTTGTTTAACTTTCCAAAAATGCAATGTTTCAGTGTTTGTTTATTAGACCTATTTATACTGTAAGCAATATAACACTGTTAAGATCCAAAATAAAGCTATAGTTGTACTATTTTATGCTTCTTCTTTCGGTCTATTGTCTGCACTTAAAACACATTAACGTTTATACTGTAGTGCTTGTCTCTGCATCTTCATCCCCCCCAGGGATCAATAAAGCACTATCTTTTCTAAGTGTTTTCACCTTTGGCTACGGCTACCTTCTGTTACTTCTTCACTTGCATTACTTTTATAGCATTTTACACCCATGGTCCTCAATGGCTTAAAATAAACAAAGGCTTTATAAGTCACTTATCAGGTGCTGAAGTGTGTGCTGTAGGGGACCAGCTTTTCAAGACAACTCACCCTGATGCCAAGCTCCACATTCTCTCCTCCATATATTTCCATGCCCTCGTCAAGTAGCCCAATCTCTTCAAAGTACTTCCTGTCTACCACAAAGCAGCCAATCAAGGCTGGGCTCCTACGGTAGGGGTTAAGAGAGGGAGAAGAACACATAAACCATTTAAGGTGCACTCGTCAAACAGTATACATATTACATTTTACCTTATTTTGAGAATCCTCGCCCTGGAGATCAGGTTTTGATAAATGCTGCATATTTGATGTCATAAACACAAACAACCCTTGAACATAAGCCCATGAGGTGCATTTTACCTACACATATTCCAACTGTCAAAATGATTCCTTCACCTGACACAACAAATTCCAGATTTCATGAGGACATATGAGTAGGAAGGCAAACAGATATTTCATCAACATGGGTGAAAAATAACTCATAGAAGTATTCCTGCTGTCAATCCCATACACCTGCTCTTATCAACATCAGATACAGATGTGTGAGTGCAATCCTGAGTGTTCCTAAATGCAGGTGAAGTTTTTGGAAAATAGAAAAATAACTATTTTAAAACTAACGTGTTGTTTCTTCCACCTTGCTGTTGATTGACATGCAAACAACCAACTGGTAAAATAAAATACAATTATATTGATCCATTGTTTGATCATTAAAAAATAATTGAATTATCGTTTCCAGCTAGACACCAAATGTTTTAAGGTGCCGTTTACAGCTTTAAAAATGTAATTATTATTCTATTTTATTATCCAACACCATGCATGTAGTATGTCAAAATATTAATTGAGCATGTTGCTATTGATAATGTCTGACCATTTTCTTATATTTTTCAAGCATTTTTCTGTCAGAGCATTTTTTATTTTTTTATTTGACATTTTACAGTACATCTTCATTCTCTTTTTTATACATTTTCTACATCACTAATGTAACATAATTTAAATGCTAGATCATGTATAGACATATATAATCATGCTCCTGTTTTATTTAATTTCCTTGTTTTATGGAGCATTTGAATGTGTATTGTACCTTTTTATGTTATGTTATGTGTCACATACATATATACACACATACTGTATGGTAAAACACACTCAATTCAATTAACTTATTTTGTTATATTTGCCATATAAACATGAGCCAAACACATTCTTTAAGCGAACTTTTACCATTATGTCTATATCATATTATCTCAATCGATAAGGTGCTCACAAATAACATTACTTTATAGATATATATTTATCCCCTTGTGAAACTTACACTTTGTTTGCCTAGATACAGTACAATACATACATAAACAATACATAAACATACATAAAATGAAGGTGTAACCCTCAGTGTCCATAAATGTCTTCAAATGTGATCAGTATTGGTTAACAGAGGGGCATCCCCAAAATATATGATCACTGTCTGCTTTATTTTGCCCACATTCCATCCAACATGTTGTTATAGTATTCAGATATTCTTTCTGTACTGGTGATATAAAAAAGCTTATTATATTTTTCCAACAAAATTCTCTCCATGAGAAAGAACAAGTCTTCCATTGGTGCATATTGATTTCTTAGTCATCTGTTGACATGTTTATATTTGGCTCATTCTCTACTTTTTCTTTTATATATAATGTATTATGTCATTATAAGCTTTCTAGTCCTGTATAAACTTGATATTATTTTCTTACCAGAGATTTATATGCATAAGTGTAAATATATTAAATATATTATATATTATATATTATTAAATGAAATAAATTATAATCAAATTAGTTTATGTTCCTCTTAGATCCTCTTTGTTATGTTTCAAGTAGTGTCTCAATTGCAAACATCTATATAAATCCTGGTTAATTAATCCATATTGATTTTTTTAGTAGCTTTAATTTCCCCCTTATTTAAAATATTTCAGAATGTATAAAATTACTTATTTTTAATATTTATAATATTTTAGGTCTTCCTAAGATTTAAACCTTTTATCTGTTATATTTGTAAAACAGTCTGAATCATATGAAATCCATTTCAGTACTTTGCTTGTTCCTTTCAGCATGTTTTTATGTATTATTGTGCCCCATATACATCCATATGGGGTTTCCATCTCACCAGGCTTATGACCAAGATCAGGATTTCCTTTTTTAGCGTGAATCGGGATGTTCCCTATTTCGTCAGATAATTTTAGTATAAAAGTGGGACAGATCCAAGTCTCATGGATCAACAGCATTAAATGCATCACTTCCTGTATGGTATTGTGGGGAAAGCACTCATTATAAGATTCTGTGGACGTCTACAGAAAGCATCTCTGAACAAGATACTGTTAAAGTGCAATCCGGTATGACCTCACCTTAAACTAATGACATTTCTCAAATAAAATAATTATGGTGAGTGAAAAGCAATGGCAGATGACGGCTTTATAAGAAGCACTGTCATGAAGAGTCCCCAGACTCTTCAGTGAAACAAGTGTAGCTGATAAAAAAAGTGTTCCATGCGAGATAGATCAACTACCTGATAGGTGCAGTGTGGTTGTGCTGCGTCCACCATGACTTGGGTGGGTTCAGATATCGACACCACAGTTCCCAGTCGAATCCCTGAGCAGACAGTGGGTACTCCTCGATCTCGAAGGTGTCGTACTTGATGTTGTCAAAGGAGGGAGACACAATGCGAGTTCTGTCGTCTTTTATCCGTTGCAGGATAGGCTCTGCCCTGTAAATTGACAACACATAGGATCTATAGCCACTGGAGAAGCTTAATTACCATTATATAATTATGCTATATAACTATCATTATAATATGCTGTCACAGGTGTGTGTGGTGAGTGCGAATGCCGACTAAAACAACACGAGAGCTTTAACTCAAAACAAGAGCTTTAACTCAGGTTTTAATTGAATATGTCTCTTATAGACCCACAGCCAATGTGTGTGGTCAGCACTAAAACAATCGCAGACAAATACACAAAAGCAATCCCCAACATAATAAGATATAATATAACATGACCTCAAACAGGTACATGCACATAATGAGTCTGGTGTCTGGTGTGTGGCTGAGGTGGATGCTCTCTAAACAACTGGAGGGTGATGATACAGAAATATTCTTTATCATGCTGAATACACTGCAACATAAAATAAAAAAAAAACTACAAGAATCCCACAATTGCTTAGATAGGCCCACTCCCTCAGATAGTGTGCAATAAACTGAAAACAAGGTTTATGGTCCATTTGATTTTCACCAGCCTGTCTTTTCAGTACATGTCTTGAACAGATGCTGTGTGGCCAGAAGAGGTTTTGTAAAATATTTTGCAAGGTGAGAGGATTTCTCCTGTCAAGGTTAAACTTAATGGGCAGACATGCAACTGAATAAATCAGCTAGGCAAGCCATTTGTATAGCTTAGCAATCACAGACAGGTGTGCCTCACTGTAATGTCCTACACATCAGCAGTCTCATAAAATATGTCTGTAATCCCGCCACTGATTTTTAGTTTAAAAGATATTTGGTTTTCTGACTCCTGAGCACACCTTGAAACGTCTGACTATAAACTCTTTCTAGATTGAGTTAAACATACATATTTAATACATGTTTGAATCCAATGTAGGTAATGTATGAGGTGCACGGACAGTTTCTCTTTTTATACTGACAGTTTTATACTGACAGTTGACCATACTGTATAGTTGAACAACAACATAAAGATGAAAGCGTCTGCTCATCACTGTAATGTGGTGTATGCTATTTTAGAAAAAAATTAAACAAGATGTTGATTTTAGACCTGATGGAGGAAATCATAGAACAAAGTACTGTAACTTTGATATTAAAATATGTTTTGATATTTTTCTTAAAATTAAAAGACACTTTTCACTACGTTGGTTTTCAACAACTACTCGTGCCATACCAGGAGAAACATAAAAAATATTAATTATAATTATTTTATTTGGGAAGATAGACAATCATAGGCTTAAATTGTCTGTGATTGTAAGCTTTCGCTTCTCCAAGCATTTCGCTATAGCTTACCGTTCTGTGTGCATGTTGAAAAAAGAATCTGTACTTCTGCCCTGGCTCCGTAAATAGGAACATACAGCAAACAAATTATCGAACATCGCTCACAACGATGTCCTAGGCTTCACAATGCTTTCTAATGTGTAATGTATTGTGAGGCAGTTTGTTTTGATTTGTTTTGAAGTTAGCGAGCTTTCTTGAGAATGACTAACCTTGCCTTTAAGAAGTACTCGAGTGTTTTGGAAATCCCTCTGGAAATTGTTGACACACTCATTTAATCTGTGTCTCCTTTTGTGTGGAGATAATAATTTCTCTCACGCACACACCTAAAGCAGACTATGT
This sequence comes from Amblyopsis hoosieri, assembly GCA_027564755.1. Lineage (NCBI taxonomy): Eukaryota > Metazoa > Chordata > Actinopteri > Percopsiformes > Amblyopsidae > Amblyopsis > Amblyopsis hoosieri. Next base: position 11,683 of record JAODUE010060917.1, on the reverse strand, counting down.
CAATATTTATAAGTGGTACTGTGCATAGGCTATTTTAACTGGATTCCATCATTAATCCAGAAGTGTCCTGCCTTGCCATCCATCCATCAATAAATAAACAGTTTAACCCCAACAAGGTTCGGTCACTCTTCACAGCGTTATTGCTGCAAAGGCTGCATAAAATAACACTGTTAAACATACAGAAATACATAATGATTCCAGCCTGGACTGTAAAAAAAAAGTCTGCCTGTAGTTATCAACAGATAATTACAGTTGTGCTTCCATCTAATTGTTCAGACCTCCGTATGGCAGGAAGCCATGCCGGAAAGAAATGCAACAATGCTCACTTTTGCAACATCCCAGCTAGCCTGCCAAGTTGGAAGATGCTTTTGAACGCTTTCATGAATGCCAATTTGAGTTCTAAATCCTAAAGACGAGATCCCATGGGAAATATAATTATAAGGATTATTGTAATTACAGATCAAAAACCATATCATTATTCCGTAAAGTACTGGACTGAAATATATGTCACCATGAAAGCAGATAATTACATGGTGGAGGGGACATTGTGGTGGATGAAACAGCCACTGCTTTGTCCATAATAACAAACCAATTTGTCAATTTCTTCACAAAAAAGGGGTTGTGTGCGCCAGGGCATCTGAGGATGATGTGGAATAAGAGAAGTGTCATTGAGACAATGGGCCTCATGCAGAAACATTATATTTCCTCTTAATTTTATGTTAAAAGAAAAAAAAGAAGTCAACTACATATGCACAAAACATTCTTAACCTCCTAATCTGTTCTTAACCAACACATCTGTTCTTACTCATGGTGCGCTGAATGATGAATCCCACTTCATACATTGGAAGAGCTTGGCTGATTCTGTTTGCTATTAGCATAGGAAACGCCCCATAAACACTAGACTATATAAGGGCAGGTGCTGTGTGCAGATACATTCAATATGAAATCGCTCCACAGCCATCCTTCTCATCAAAGAGATCCATCTGTGCAATCAAATGCGTTCTAAAGGCCTGGATGTATTATGATATTCATGCTCTCAACCACTCCTACCAAAACTGCATGTGAAATAGTGCTCGTTTCACAGACACGCGAGTTCATAACAGCATCAAAACCATGTCAACGCTAATAAGAAACGTGTGTTTATGTGTCTGCTGGTGTACAGCAAGGGAGCAGAACGGATTTAGCTTCAACTCAGCTGTATCGCGACACCATTTCATTAGACAGACGCCGCTATCCTCATAGCACTGCGTTGGCGTTCTGTGTGACCTGCTTGTAAACACGTGTATTTCTGATGGAGCGTTAATGCAGAGAATGTGTGTGGGCAGATGGGAAGGGGTAACAAGCATTTGAGTGCCTATGAAAACACAACAGCAACAAATGCTGCTTGAGATACGGTCGAGACACTGTAATAAAGGTGTGTTTCTATGTTCTGTGTGACACACACACACACGCGCGCACACAGAAACAATTTAGACAAAGACAAAACAAAGAGCCTGTGAGAGTTGTCATGTTGAATACAGCATAGACTTGCCATAGACAAGGTGTACAGTACAACATTAAATTATGATTACAATCACAAGAAAGGAAGAATCTCTTGAACTGTGCAATTATTCTGAAACACAGCATTTAAATCAGTAAGAATACATTAGCACAATTGATGCTATGGAGTGTGGTATAAGTGTGTAATCTGATTGGCCAAAAACGCCTTAGTAATAGTCAACCATGCCACAAAGACACTTGGGGAATCCATTATCCACATGCTGTTCAGATAAAATGTGTTTGGGCCCTTAGCCACTCTGAACTACTGCCTTGTGCCATCGATGCTGGCTGCTCTTACTAATGGCTAGATAGCAGCTCCCTGATGACTCTTTATAGCTGTTGTTGTCTTGACAGCAACAAGATCCCCGCTAACGTCTTGCACTGCCACTGCAGGGTTTGACTACTGTAGCCTTAATGGCTGCTGTCACTCTCCACTACATCAATTAGGTGGAGAGAGGACCGTCCGCTTAGATTATAAATAGCACCTCCTTACAGTGTAAAGTAAACGCTCGTTAGAATGCTCCTCACTCAGAATGACCAGCGAACACAATCCATGGTATGAAAGTATAAAGGTATAAAGCAGTGGCATTCTTTGCTGCTGGGTATTGTAGTCGTGTAGCACAATTAAAGGACACTCAAAAGCTGCACATAGTCCAACTTGTTTGATTCTGGTGGAAAGGGGATGTGTGTGGGATTTCACAGAAGTGTGGAGGTCTCCAAATGCAAGGCATAAAGCCCTAGAAAATGTCATTGGTAGAGAAGCATGAAGGATGATTTCTATCTTAATTATTTCGGCTAAGCATATTTTAACTTTCTCTGCAATGCAGTGCAACAAGCTATCTCAGCAAATCTGAGGCAACTCAGCGGCACCCTAGTTGAGAAACACGTATAAATGTTCTCTGACCTGCTTCTAGAAAGTAGATTTCACATAATACTTTCTTTACAACAAAGGATGTATGTTTATATTGTCAATGTAAGAGAGAGAGAGGGAGAGAGAGAGAGAAAGAGCCATAGAAGACAGAGACAGTGGCCACAAAAAAAGGTAAACGGACAGTGAACGGTATAGTCAGCTATTGCACGCTAAGCTAATGCACGCTAAGCTAATGCACTTTCACTTGGTGAAATTCACCACATATATTCTCGCATTTTTCTATCTTACCATTATCTGTGCATGCTGAAAAAAGTATCCGGCACTTACACACAGCTCTGGCTTTGTAAATAGGAACATAAACTGTGGCAAACAATAATGTGTTCCAATGTATGGGGCGGAGCTTCTGAGATAATTTGTTTTGATTTAAGCTTGAAATTAGCAAGCATTCTCAAGAATGACTAACCCTATCTTGAATTGGACAGCATTCACCACAACAAGTGTAATGCTACGCCCATAGGCTCAAGGTATTGAGCCATCTACTCACCAGCCAGTGTTAAATTCTACGTGAGCATCAAAGAGAGCGACGACCGGGGCAGAAGCTGCTCTCCAGCCGCTGACCCTGGACCTGATCAGGCCTTCCTGTCTGTCATGGTGGACCAGCTTGATAAAACCAGAACCTCGCTGGCTGTTGGTCTCGTCCACAAAGCTCTGCAGGTGCTCCTTTAATTCCTCTGGGACAGGAACACACACACACACACACACACACACACACACACACCTGATTATTAGATCTCAATGATAGCTTTATATATATATACACACACACACATATATGTAAGTGTATGTATATATACAAAGACATATACATACATTATATACAGTATATTTTATAATGTTATAACTACACATATTTGGTTAATATAGTTTAAATATCGAGCACATACCAGTGAATAAACAGTACACTCACAAACCCTGGAAATATGCTAGTGTGAATATAATGTACTTTATATTGCATTATTCTACTGCAGACACAAACACAGTCACAATATCCACAGAATATATGAATCATACTTATTATTTTTTAATACTTGTTTCTCTTAGGTCTTGGTCTGTGCTGAATGAACAAATAAATAAGGTGTGTTATGTATGGAGAAAGACACACACACACACAGAGTGCACCCTAAGTGAGAGTGAACATCTTAATTTGCCGAATGTGGTGTTCTGTCTTGTAATGTCTGCAGGCTAACGTTATATTTCCTTCTATTCATTATTAAGGGCTGCTAGGATTCGCTCCTCTCTTCTCTGTTTCTCCTTAATTGAGCTGCAGTTTGCTGCCGAATGAAGACTAACCTGGGTCCTTTAAGACACACAGGCAGAATTTAAGTGCTTTGTGGTGAACACTCCTTCTGGGATGCATGTGGAGATGTCTCCTCATGTGAACTGACTAGACTGACTGGAACAACATCTCATTAAATCAATTGTGCCTGCCTAAAGTTTATGGTCATATTACAGATATCAGGAGGGGATATGGGAAAAAAAGGTTATCCACTTCACTGTCTAAAAAACAGAAGCCGGAAACTGATGCAATTGCAACCGACTGATCAAACTAGTCACACACTTGCTTTGGTTCAGTGTGTCCAAAATGCTTTAGAAGACTAAACCAAGGCGCTTGTCTGATGTACCCTTGCCGTTAAGTAAGAGCACTGAATGGTACTTTGGCTTCTGAGGCTGTAAATGTCAACTCTCTGCTATGGAGAAGACATTAAATGTAACATATGCCTAAAACTACGGACCAATGCACACGTACATTCAGGAGAGAGGAGAAGAGATGCTAGTAGATTTCATGGATGCTCTATTGATCCACAAACACAACATTTAAGATTCGAATGAAAGTGGCGATACTTACTTTTGACCCAATTTGGGTTTCAGTAAATTCTGCATGCCTCTCTGTTATTAGTCCAATGTCAGCTCCATGCTCCTATTGTATTACTGATGCAGGTTGCATTCTATCATATTTTGTGACAGATCCACATGGATATTTGTCCTGTTTTGGCTCCTTGGTTTAGTCATTATAATATGATCTGCAATCAGTCAATAAGCCCGAGCAATGGCCCATCACCTTGTTATCTTATCTTTTTTTTTTTTATTACCACCATAGATTATTATAGTTTCCCTCCCACACAAGTGTTGAGCTGAACAGTGATGCATTAAGAGTTATTTGAGATGAAAAAGTTTAATCGATTCTTCTCCTATCCTGCTTGGCTAATCAGCATTCAATGCCACGCAGCTCCCACAACTAAGCTAACTGATAGATTATTAAGGAACAGAGCACCATTGAGAGACCCATAAAATCTGTGCGTGCCAGTGAGGGAGACAAATTCCTCATGAAGGTAATTACAGATTTGGCAGCAATAAAATATGTTCTGTGCTACGTGACACATTTATTAAATCTGGTTGCCTTAATGAAGAGTTCAACCGTGGCCTTGAATGAGCTTTTTCACCTGTGAAATATCTTGGTAAAAAGTCATACACCAATGACATGGCTAATGACCCAGATGTCCCGATATGGTAGATTGTCCAATGGAGAATATGGAATAAGCAGCTTCTGAGTTATAAAGTGCTAAACCTGCCTGTCTGTTTGTAATTATTTGGGTCTGTCTATGGGGGCTGCCTCCATCCTTGGCCTATAATATATATAATATAAAGTATAAATCAAGCTGCTGAGGTATTACAGTATTGCATTCCATTAGAGTGTCGAGGAGAAAGAAGTACTGTCTGAAGTACTGTGTCTTGTCAATGATCAATGTACAGACTTTTAAAGGTAGGAGCATTTCATCAGAGACTACAGACCATCCAAATGGAATTTAGAAAAGGAAAGATTAAAGGTGATACGTGTAATATGTTTAGTTAAAAACATTCAAAAAGCAACCAATATTATCAAGAGAGGTATAAGAAATATCAGTTTTGATGATACAGTATGTCAACTGCGAGATATTTTCTGAAATGAACAGAGAATTCCAGCCCGGACAGCCTCTAAACCTTGTAATACCACTTTGTACCACAAGGGGTAAGGCGAGTCACTAGCTTGCAGGCAGTAACCCACACAAGAAGAAGAAATAAAGAGGATCCATGGCTGATAACTACTGCCTGCTTGCATCCTGTTGCACCTTTAAAGGGACACTTCGTTGAGAGGCTACGTTGCTCTAGCACCTTAGTGGATCACACTCCTCTCTACCCCTCGCCATACAACTCTTTTCTTTTGTGTATGGTTATGTTTCAAACCATAACGGCGAGATGGAGGAGGACATTTTGGAGAGCTGGGTGTGCTGTGATGCAACTGAGGTGTGTGCAGGAAAGTCTTCCCCCATCACATGACAGCTTGTGACACCAGATGGACCTACGGCTGCTGCTGTGGTCATCCACGAGGATGACTTCCTTGAGCAGACGGGAAGGCGTCCTCTGTATGGCTGTGTGCACGGAGCGCAGCAGCACCGACAGGGCCTCATTGACGAAGATGAAGACAATGCTGAGCTGAGGAAGGTCTGATGAATAGGATATGTTACTGCACCTGGTGGGTGGAGATAAACAGACACTGAATGAGGCGCAGATATCCGGGGACACTCCGTCTTCTTTAGTAGACACAGTTTGATCAGGGAACATACAAATCATTTGCGCTAAAGCAGAGGTTCTCAACACAGATGCCCTTTAGGGCTGCAAAATGACTTCAAGATTTTAAATCTTCTTTTAAAGCATCTTTTTGATCGTTTTTCCAAAGATAAGATGGAGAAGATATGGTGAAACCATAGTTTAACATTTTAGTATTATTGTATTATTTGTTTGGCCAGTGAGTGACTACATTTATGCAGCAAATAAAGGTTTAATAAATGTATTAAATATTTCAACATTTTCAGAGACTGTCAGATATTTTCATACTCAGACAACTTAAAAGTATTGGTTGTAACCTAGGAGTTTCTACAATATTTGCATGTTTTTCTTTTACTTATGTGACTGCAGTAACCATAGTTCAATATTATACCCCTGATTAAAAGCACTGTGTCTATATCAAGATACTCTCCATAGAAACAGGGTGCTGTCCAGGAACCTCACTGATCAGTATTCAGGGTCTACTCAGTAAACAGGGAATCCATAAAGTAATTGACTGACCCGTCTGGGCGGAAGTCAGGGATGGGTCGGGTGAGGGAGATGCGGTCACTAAGATACCCATTGTATCCATAGTAACGGAACTTCTTGAGGGCAGCTTTGCGGCTCTCTGGGCCGAGGTCGCGACCCCAGCGGTCGAACAGCGAAATGTCCGGGTTAGAGGCGGAGTCTGGCGACAAAACTGAGTCCTCGCTGTCCTTCTGAGGGGCTTCTAGAGAGCAAGAAAGAAAGAGAGAGAAAGAGAGAGAGAGAGAGAGAGAGAGAGAATTGTACTGTGAATATACAAAACTCTAAAAAACAACCAGGAAAACCAATGATTGGTATAAATGATACATAAAAGTCTGAAATGAGCAATTTAAATGTTTAAATGTCAGACTGTAATGCTAGGCTCAGTAGCTTCAATATGCATTCTTTCTTAAAAGGAGAAAAGCTGCTGATGTCTGTCGGGGAGGTCTGATGGGAGGGCAGGGTTGGCCAACTTTAAGCAGCCTACTTGATGTTCTGACTGACACTAACTCAACTGATTTGGCAATTCTAAAGTACCAATTTAAAGGTATAGTAGTATATTGATATTTGTACTTGAAGAAAACATGAAAACTATCAATGATATAGGGTGCTCCCTCAGAAGCTTCGCCCCACACTTTGGAAACACATTGCCAGAACTAGGTCTGTGTAGAAACACCTGATTATTTTTTCAGCACGCACACAGCTAGAAGAATGTGAGTAAATATTCTTTGAATTTGATATAAAATTGACTACACCCTTTAATAACGGGCATTTGGTTGGCTTATACTGTATCCATGAGCATTTTTACTGCTGTGCCACGCTTTAGCAAACAAACATCCTTGTTAAGTGTAAGTAATTTCAGAAGCACAGGAAATGGACAGGACGCAAATTGAGTGTGATAAAGCGGGACTTGTCATAGTTATTACAAATGACTAGTTTAGGCAACCAACCCAGTCTATTTCTGCAGAAATAGATGGAACCACTTTACAATGCCCAAGGTAACGATATTTCTTTATCTGCATTGTGGCCTACCATACTGAATTGTGTGTGAGCCATTTCAAATGCATGTGGGAAGCTGTATAATGAATATAAAACATGCTTACAGCCTAAGGAAATATTTCTGCTGTTGCAAATAATTGACGTCATTTTTGTATATTTACATAATCAAAACAGACCAACTGACACTGGTCGCTTCACTGTATCCCATTAAAATATCAGCATTTCTTGAAAAGAGATCATTTTAATGAATACAATGTACTGTATATTCTGCATGTATACATTTACAAAAAGCTTTGGTAATTGGTTTAGACCCTATTAGTTTCATATTGGGAGCACATAATTCTCAATGAAGTGTGTGTTTGTGAATCTCTGAGATTCAAACAACCTATTGCATCCTATATTTTCTAAAGTAACTGCATGGTAATGGTTTATATTTTAATATTTGAAACGTCTAGAAACAGTTAAAAAATATCTCAACATGCCATTATTTACAGTTGCCTCCTTTCATTCTTTAGAACATCAATAAGTTGCATTTTGTTAAATAGGCCTTATTTAAGTAAGTGTTAAAGAAGAAATCTCCCTCCAGATTCTGTTTAATATCCCCATCTTCCCAATGCTGTGCTACAAATAGCAGCAGAACTGCAGCTGAAGTTCCCACTTTGACCAAAAACGTCTTTGGTCGGTTGGCCTTTTGATTAGTTTGGCTTTTCCCTCTGGCAAAAACAAGTCTAACATTCTCATGAGGGAAATACAGCCCCTGCTCACACTCATTTCCTGATAATATGCTGCCCAATAGCATAAGCGCTATATTTTTTTGCAACTTCTTACTTGTAGAGCATCAAAACATTATAGTAGCCAGGTCATATTTTTGGTCGCTGTGATTTAAATAATAATGTTTTAGGTTATTTTTATCCAAAGTAGACATCTAAAAGCATTCAGCTATTAACATTTTGTTAAAGCTTATACACACAAAATTATTATTACAAATTATTCCTTCAAATTATGAAGTCTGCAGCTGCAGTAATCTGCAGTTTAGCTGCATTTTATCGTCATTTTTAAAATAACAAATTTTTCTTCTGGAAAAAAATACAAACCACTTGTGAGTAACTGCAGACTGGATGTTGGCAGCTAACAAACTGTATAGAATATCTGTAATAGTGTATAAAGCCAGTCAAAGCTGCCTGGTGAGACTGTGGTGGCTTTTGTCAGTGCACAGCACATCTGCTATTGCAATGCTCAACATGGCCATTTCAATTCAGAGCAGACATGCTTGTAATATTATTATCCATCTACTGTATGTAGGTGAGGCTGCCACTATGCAAATGCCCACGGTATGCTCTAGGCAATTTAGAAAAGAAAGAAAGAAAGAAAGAAAGAAAGAAAGAAAGAACAATATTACCAGTGTTAAAGCAAGAAATGTACAACTACAAAAACTTTGGTTGTTTCTATAAACAAAATATTGTAATATGCACCTGAATTCTAGGCAACTCTACATATCACCACGTGAGATATTTGCCCATCTACTGGCGGTGTATTGGAACCCTGCAAACATCACGAACTGGTAGTTGCTGTCAAACAGCACAGTACTGTCAAATGGCAGATATCTAGTCCTGTGAAACACTCTCCTACTATATAAACCCCAGGAGGATGAAGACACAAAAGCCTAAAGTTACATAGCCTGGTAAAAGCATCATGATTGCAGGCTTCACCTCAGTCAGGGAATTCTAAAAATGAAAAAGGTTTCTTGTCCTGTTATTGAACACCCAATCAGCACCCAGGTGAGTTCAGTTGGTGCCAAGTGCCAAAAGCATAGACTTATTTAACAAGGAAGAAAATGGTGTCACGATCTTACAAAGTATTTGCTCATTGTTGCAGTGAAGCACGAGATTCTAATGAAGAGAATAGCCATATTGGTAAAGTGTCTCTTTTGCCACATGCGCAGTACAAACAGAATATTATGTTGCAACCTGTGACACTGGAGTTCCCGACCTCAAGCCTCGTGCATGTGTGGCATAGTACAACATAAAATAACTATAACTATGTTTTGAACTGTACTGTTATAATTGTAGGCATGTTTTGTTTACTATTCAGCATTTACAATAAAGTATGTTGTGCTCGCTAATACGCCGCCTGTTGCTCGTGCAAGAGAAATGCATGCACAGCAGCAGGAACGAGCGTTGGACTATGTCGCTTGATTATTACGTCATGACAAACAATCGTCCAAACTGGCTTTATTGACATTGTTAGAAAACAAATATGTACATGAGCACCAAGAGAATATGCGGAAGCAGCACCATATGAGCCAAGTGTGGCACCTGAACATTTTTTTTGCGGGAGCCGTAAAACGATAACGAATTTATGAATGGGGTGTGTATTGAGGTTGGTTCTTCCGGCTGCAGTACCACCCATCGCCACATGTCACGGCTGCTTCAAGCCTAGTCAGACCCTGCCCGCCTGGCCAAAAGCAATTAAATACCTGTGTTCAGAAAAATAATCCCCACGTGGGTCTAATTCTGATTGTTGAAGGTGGTCCAATAGCCTGCTAATGATTTGATTAACACTTATTGGCACAGCCTGGCTAACGTTTCTTTGGTTGAACGATTTTCAATTGAGAATTCCTGCAGGAATTTGCTTGGATATGCAAATGATATAGCCACAGCTTACAGAATCAGAATGCCAGGCTATGAATTAAACACCAGTGTTCGCATTGTGATGAGAAGGATTGTGCTTCAAGCATCCTCACAGGCAGAATCCTGAAGATGATTGCCTTTTATACATAAGTGTTGTTATCCACACACAAACACTGAAACCCTAAAGCAATAAGAAACATCTGTGATCCAAGCAGAACTACCACTGGAACATTATGCGGCAGTGTTTCCTATATTTAACCTGTCTTCCAGCACAAAGACTTACCTGAACTTAGCAAGTTCAGGAATAGTTTTCAGTCCATTTCTGCAGCTTCCGGACTAGTGAGGACACCCCCCTGCACCGTACCCAACATAACTTCATAAATTATGCAGTCTAGTCCACCCATCTGTGCCCAGCATTGCTGTAGGGCAAGTCAGAGACGAACACTGCAGGAGCACTGCTACAGTATGTGTGTGTGTGTGGGTGGAATGGACATGTCTGTCCAGCAACTAAACAGTGTTATGAATATACATGCAGGCATGGCACCTACACTGGACAACTGTAGGATTATTGGCATGGCTGTGTGAGTGTTGGAGGGGGTCTGCGACATAGAGTACTGCCTGCCACCCATTATCAGACCCAGTTGGTAAACAATGGAATAGTTTGTTGTTGGAGATAGGAACTTGGCTTGTGGACAAGGTCTATTCAGCTGCGGGACCGCATGCATATCCACGTACACACACACACACACACACACACACACGCACGCACGCACACACGCACACACACACGCAATAGGGTTTAATAGACAAATAATTTATCATACTTTAAAATTAAATATGCAAAAATATAAGATGTCTTAATCAAAGATAAATATTTGCTAAATTCTATCAAATGCCATTATACTATATATTTGCATATTTTATACATATATAATAATGAAAAAGGCAAAGCATTAAGGAGGTTTAAGAAATAATTATTTTAAAAGCACAAATGTGTGTTTGTTTATGGGCTGGCTTGGGTCTAGGGGTAGAAACAGCGATAAAAGCATTGTGACAGATGATATTGGTCTCAGGGTTTCTCTAGAGCAGATGTGCAATCCCATCAGGTTAGAGAGAGCCAGCACCTTATTGGCAGAGACATCACAATGCACACAAACACACATACCATTTGTACACACACAAACACGAATGTGATCCCGCTGGCATCAGCCCCGCATTGTAAAAACAGTCGTGCATTGAATCCACCCACACACACACGCACACACACGCACCCACACGCGCACACACACACACACACACACACACACACAACCACTCACAGTTTGTAGGACAACTGAGAGTCTCTGGGGACTGAAGGGCATCAGGCCAAGGCTCCCCCCAATCTAATTGATTAGCAATAGCCTGCTTTGCAGGGTGACACACGTCCAGCCTCGTCCTTGAGTCACTATAATACGGGACAAGGGGAGGAGGGGAGGAG
>JAODUE010060906.1:0-16698 GCA_027564755.1 Amblyopsis hoosieri | reverse complement strand
TGCAGCAGATACATGTTAGTACTTCTACTGCAGCAGATACATGTTAGTACTTCTATACAGCAGATACATGTTAGTACCTCTACTACAGCAGATACATGATAGTACTTCTACTGCAGCAGATACATGTTAGTACTTCTATACAGCAGATACATGTTAGTACTTCTATACAGCAGATATATGTTAGTACTTCTATTGCAGCAGATACATGATAGTACTTCTACTGCAGAAGATATATTGCTGGTTAAGACTTTTGCATACACGGTTAGTTATTACTGGACCATAGTAAACGTGCTATTGTACAGACAGACAGACAGACACACTCGCCACCTACAAAACCACAGTTGTCATCATTACTGCCAAGTTTCTGCATCTCTTTATTTTCTATTAATCAGTTACAGCGTCTGTACAGCACTGAAGGCACGCACACAAAAAACAAAGAAATAACGGTAACGTAAGTATATACAAAATATACAGAATAAATAATTCAACCTAGAATGGGTAGAAAAGCTATTGTGTGCTTACACGCGCCGTTTGACATGGCATAACCTAGCTGATAGCTCGCTCGGCAATTAAAGGCACACTCCGCGATTGCGTCGCAATGGTGCAGATGCCCCCAGGTCTGCTTAGGAACACTACTGTGCACGTGTTGAAGATGGAAGAGGGGGAAGGGGTGGAGAGAAGAGAGTTCGTTTAATTGTGTGGTTTTCGAACCCAGACACTGACCTGTGGAGTGCACCTTTAAAACTGGAGCCTGGAGCCTTATCTGGAGAGGCATGTTGTCGGCACGGCGACATCAAGGAGCCGCCATGTGTTCGCACAGCGGTGTGCCCCACGATCTAACCAGGAAGCCAAAGTCAGCCGGCATGAGTGGTTAGACGTCAGTTGGTGCCAGATATTTGCACAGCCAACATAACGGATTTATAATTTGATCTCCAAAACCCTGCCATGCACGCGTGCACACTCGCACGCAATCACATATAGAACACACGCACGCGCACACACTTATTTTACGAGCAGGAGAAAGAAAGGAAAAAGGCATAAATTGCTCAGCAGGACATTGCGTTGATTGTCATGCTCCGTTATGTCATGGCATCTGTTTAGTGCAATGCAGTTTTTATACACGATGCTATATACTCCGTAAGTGCACCATTTACCCTTTAAAAATCTTTTCCGGCATTATATATATTGTTAAGTACCACCATATTTTAATACAAAATAAATATCTGAAATGCACATATGCAGTGACTCCATTCCACACCTTTGTTTGTGTGCAAGCCCCAAGAAATGTCCAAAGTCCCATTGGCGTGTCGGATATTATACAGTGTCTTCACATGGAAAATATAGGTTGTGTTGGGGTGGGGGGCTGATCATATCCTATTTTAGATTATATCATATCCTAACTACTGGATTGAGTGGTTGATTGTGCATCACTTTTTTGTTCTTTCTGTCCTGGCCTGTCAACCTGGTGGGCTGGTGAGCTCTAAGCCTGGCTCCGCCCAACTATTGCCCGCTGAGATTACAGGTCAGGAGACCTTGTTTGCATTAGAGTTGTCACAGCCACCGTGCTGGCGGTCCAATCAGGGTGGGTTTGTGGTGAGATGACGTTGAAGTCAAGCGTGTTTCCAAATGGTGGTGCAATACGCTAATACACTTCTTGCCAAGTAAACACAATATCTCCTGGCGGTCTGAAAGAAATGATCAGGTGTTCCTACACAAGCCCAGGCTCTGTATATGGGAACACCAAGTGGTGCAGACCGCACCACACAGCACTAGCGTTAACAATGAGTGTCCAGTGTGTTGGGGCAAAGGGACGGGGGGGGGGCAGGGTGGGGCGAAGCTTCTGAGGGGGAACTCAAGGGAGAGGTGTTTGTTTTTGTTTTGTTCAAATAACAATCTTTCTCCAGGATAGCTGACTCCACCGTTAACTGTTGCTAATTACACAGTAATTCCGACAGTATTACAATTTATACTTTTGCCATTTTCGTTTTCTTCACCTACATTACAATGTAACTTCTGGAAATTGACATTATAATATTGGCCTATACAGTACCAAGTAGCGTGAGTATACCAAATATAATCAGTAAAAAGTGGATAAATTAAACATTTTGTGCTACAAATCAAACTGCTACATGACATTTTATATATACACTGTATATATATATATATATATATATATATATATATCTTTTTTTATACTGCAAAACGTTCAAGAGGTCAATCTGGACAGAAGGCACTTTTGTTCTGATAAAATATAAACATGTGATATTGTGTCAGTTAAGCGTCAGTTGAAGGATGCCTGGTGCTCAAGGACCTCCAAGTAGTCAGGCTCCGCATGCAGGTTGGCCTTTAGCTCAAAGTACTCCTTCTGTGTCTGCTCCAGCGTGACCTTGCGTGGTCGCGAGTACATGATGGCCTCCATGAGCCGCAGCTCCCCCTGGTGGCCCGGGGGACCCGGCGTCTCCGCCGGCGTCTGCAGAGGTCCGCCGGCGTTCATCTTGCGGAGGTACTCCGTTATGTCCAGCTGCTGGAGATCCTTCTCCCGCTCCAGAATGTTCCTGTAGAGGGCGCCGGGGCTGCCGAGCGACGAGAAATTGGCGTGGGCGCGGGGCGGGCGCCACTCGCGCCCGCCAGCCCCGCCGGGGTTGTTTCCCGTCAGCGGCGACGGGTTCTCCTTCTCCATGATGCTGCGGCACAGGTGGCGTTTGGCGGCCGGCTCGTCCGTGCCGTCGTAGCCGCCGAGGCCGTCGCCGGGCGCTCCCTTGTGCTGGGCGCAGTAGGTGGGGTTGCGGCAGATCTGTACCAGCGGGCTGTGCGCCCGGTCCTCGAAGAGCGCGGCGGGGCCGCTGGATCGCTGCGTGAGGGTGTGGTGGGTGGTCTTCTGGCCGTACATGCTGTAGTGCAGGTGGATGGGGCTGCTGCCGTTCTCCCGCGTCTGCTGCTGAAGATCGTCGCCGGCAGACATCAATGCCGCCCCCGCCGACGCCTTCTTCTTCTTCTTCTTCTTCCTGGCGCGGCGGCGGTGCACGACGCAGACCACGGCGCCCGCGCTGCAGAACACCACCAGCAGGAAGACCACCAGCAGGCTGAGGATGAGCACCGACAGCGGCACGGCGTCCGTCAGCGACTCAAACGCGCCGCGGTCGATGCGCCCACCCGGCCCCCCGGGCGCCGCTGGCGTGGCCGTGATGGCACCCCCCTCCCCCTGTGCCCCCCCGCCCCCGGGCGCCTGGGAGTAGAGGGTGACGAGGCCGGGGCAGAGCGCGTCGTGCCGCAGGCTCCTCAGCTCCGCCTGCATCACCTTCCGCGGTGTGTGGCACAAAATGGAGCCCACCACTGTGTCCCGACGCAGCTTCTCCACCCACTGCTTCAGGCTTAGCAGGTCGCAGCTGCAGTGCCATGGGTTGTCCTCCAA
Organism: Amblyopsis hoosieri; assembly: GCA_027564755.1. Lineage (NCBI taxonomy): Eukaryota > Metazoa > Chordata > Actinopteri > Percopsiformes > Amblyopsidae > Amblyopsis > Amblyopsis hoosieri. Next base: position 13,286 of record JAODUE010060906.1, on the reverse strand, counting down.
GTAGATCTGCTCCAGCGAGTCCAGCTGGTCCAGCACGTTGCTGACGGGAAGGTGCGACAGCAGGTTCTTCCTCAGGTTCAGTTTGGCGAGCGGCATGTTGCGGAAGATCTGCGCCGGCAGCGAGCTGAGTAGGTTGTTGTTGAGTGACAGCAGCCTGAGGTTCGGCAAGGGGTTGAAGGTGCCGGGGGCGATCTCCTTGATGAGGTTGAACTCCAGATACAGGTACTCCAGGTTGTGGAGGCCCACAAACATGGTGGGGAACAGCTTCTCCAGCCTGTTGCCATTGAGATAGAGCTTCTTCAGACTGCTCAGGCTGAGGAACGTCTCGTTGTCGATCACGTCGATCCGGTTATTCGCCAGGTTCAGCAGCTCCAGGCTGTCGAAGGTGACAAAGTCGTACTTCAGCAGCTTCTGGATCATGTTCCCGGTCATGACCAGCTTGGCGGGGCTCTGCTCGAGGATGCCGATGTCCGACACCCGCTGGATGCCCCTGTCCTGACAATGCATGAGGAACCCGGCCACGGGGTGGTTATGGCATGAACACTGCTCCACGCACGGGCTCCCGGGGAACGCAGACGGCGTCGGGGGGGTCTTCCCTCCGCCACCACCATCTGGCATCTTGGGGATCTGCTCGCCCTTGGATGAGGGCGTCACCACCATGTCCAACGACTTGGACGGCTCCTCCAGGTTGATGTCGGCGTGCGAGGGGCACAGCACGTCCCGCTTCACCTTGGCGAGCAGCGTCCCCTTGAGGTGCGGCGGGCCGCTGCACACCACCTCGCCCAGCGCCGACTGCGCTCGCATGTTTTCCATCCAGATCTTCAGGTGCAGGATGTCGCAGTCGCACAGCCAGGCGTTGTCCTCAAGCAGCAGCTCCATGATGCGCCCTATATGCTCCAGGAAGCCCACGTAGGGCAGGGTCTGCAGGCGGTTGCCGCGCAGGTCCAGGTGCGTCAGCGGCACAAAGCGGAAGACGTTGGCGGGCAGGAACTCGATGCCGTTGTCGTTGAGGATGAGCACCTTCAGGCGGATCAGCCGGTTGAAGGCGCCGGGCTCCACCATCCGGATGAAGTTGGTGTCCGCCTGGAGGAACTCCAGGTTCGCCAGGCCGAGGAACGTGTCCTCCCTCAGCGACACCAGGAAGTTGCTGTTGATGTGCAGCTTCTTCAGGTTGCCCAGGGCGCTGAAGGTGCCCGGCTCTAGCTCCTGGATGCTGTTGGCGCCCAGGTGCAGCGACAGCGCGTTCCGGAGACGCTCCATCTCGTCGGCGCCGAGCTCCGCCAGGTCGTTCTTGTAGAGGTTGAGGTGGAAGGGGACGCCCGACGGCACGCTGAGCTGGGAGATCTTGCTGATGTTCCGCCGCTCGCAGTTGATGTGGAGGACGCCATCTTTGTCCTCGCAGGAGCACAGGGCGTCGCACGACTCGGCCAGCGAGGCGGACGGGACCTCCAGCGGGAAGATGTTCTGTGCCGCGGCCGTACTCAGAGACAAGCAGACAATGAGCAAACTAGGCAGCATTTCTGTCAGAGACGTCTGGAAGAAACAGAGTTGGATGGGAGAGGGAGGGGGCAGAGAGATGAGGAGAGAGGGCAGGTGAGTCATTATGCGTTCTTGAGAACAATGCCAATACTCCACAACGCAAATGCAGAGGTCGAATGAGGTTGACACCATCTCATGTTACTGTGGCACCAACATTTATTTGTAGTCTGCCTCAAATGTGTAACTGCATAAAATACTTCTATTGGGTGCATCATACTGTATGCATGGCGACACAATGCTTGGATGAGCGGGGTTGTCCTTTAAAGAGTGTACATTCAAAATATATAGCCCCAGGAATGTGTTCCAGATGTATATATAATGAAAACAGCATCATGTCAAGTTTCTCCTTTATTTTTAGGTGCACTGTTCCTATAAGGTCTTACGGTTGGGTGAAACCCTTCATGTTTAACGTGGAGTGGATAAATAACATTTGAGGATTGTTATGGTTGTCGTGAGGGGCAGCGTAAATATACAGGTGTTACCTACTGTCATGGTGACAGTTGGACGGGCTTTGATCCCAGTGAATCACATCAGGTTAACACATTAAGGATCCCTTCTCACTCACCTGACCATCTCTCCTTCTGACCTTTTTAACTAGCTTTAGCTTTAAGATTTTAAAAGGCTGCTTTTTGGGTGAGATGGTTGCGAGCAAAAGCTATACAATGGCTCCTGTACAGGTGTGCTGGTGTAGATTCAAGTCTTGAGAATTGCAATTTGCCCCTTGTTCAGCTCTTCACATTTGATATAATGGCAAAACTTGCTGTTGTTTCTGTATTGTATAAACAAATATATACAAAACTGGGCACCTTTTGAACAAAGGCTTTTTGTTCTGCAGTGGGAGTCAAAGCGCTCGGAGGTCAAGGCCGTGAACATGGTCAGTATTGACCGGGACGGATTGAACACTCTCGCTTTAATTGGCGAAACCCAATTAATTTACTCCACTGACTCTCTCACTGGGCCAGTCTGAAAGCAAACCGACTGACCGCAAGCCAAACCCATCATCGTTAATCAGCGGCGAGCCATCTGCAGTTAGAATATCTGCAGTCCGTCTTCGATTTCCCCTTGGATCTGATCGTATTGCTCTAAATTGCCTCCAAATGATTCTCTAGGCAGTTGGCCAAAGCCTCTAAAGAGCATAGAAATACTACTCTGCAAAAACATAATAATGAGGTAAGATATTGAAATTATTACACAGTACACACACTAATAATGTTTTGTGGTATGTATAATTTATACAGTGCTATGTACGGTACGTCTGAAAAGGTATAAACAATGTGGCGTTCCAACTGAAATTCTTTAAATATCTTGTGAAGATGATTACGATTTCAATTTCACTCCTGTCAGAAACCAAACACAGACTCACACACAGTATACTATATTTGTAAACCGGAATAAGGTTATTATCAGAACAATGTTTTCCCTGAAAATTATAGAATGATTTATTAGGATTTTCGCTGTGAATGTGGGGGATTTGGGGGCACAGTAGATTTACAGAAACCATCCTTATTTTATAAAATACATTTTCCACATAAATACCATCAGGTGGGAGAATTTTGGACACCAGTTTCGGGGTCTTAAACTACAACCACATCTAGGTTCTACACACTGTAGACTATATAATTAATGAACATTCTTTCCCAGTATGTAGCACAGTAAACACTACAATTATTATTGGTTCACTGCTGCTTTACACCATAACAGCTATATATTAAGGTTGATTTATTATGCATACATTGGCAGCTCAGTTAACCCTACCTCCACTGACTAAGGAAGTTTTGTGTGTGAATCATAATTTTATGTAATCATCCTATACGTAAATATATTAAATTGCACTGTGTACATTCAACAATATGTGCAAGAAAAATAAAATGTATAAAAGTTTATTTTGTGGTTTATGCCATTTACAGATTGGATCGGCTTGTTCTGGAAGGTAGCTAGGACACAAATGTTGCTCAGATAATAAATCACAAGCATACACCAGCACTGTATAGAGAACTAGTGTGCATATGTTCACTGCATCATTAATATTTCTAAAAGGTGTGTGTTTTGTCAATGCAAGTCATTGCCTAAGCTGTCACACTTATATTTGTAAATGTCCTTTGCTTAATCTCTTTCTAAAATCCCTTAACGTCAGAGCAGACAACTGACTCAGCTTAATGTAGGCGAAGGAGATGAGAGGTATAGGAAGAGGGAGAGAGAGAGGGATAGATAGAGGGAGAGAGAGAGGGATAGAGAGGGGATAGAGAGAGAGAGGCAGTGAGGGAGATACTTGTTTTCTAAATGTTAAATGTCTCCTCTGTTTGTCAAGGAAGGAAGGAAGCCTGCAGCGCTTAACCAGCCGTGGGTATTTTCACACAGCGTATGAAGCAGACATCTTCAAGACGCTTGACAAAGTCCCTCAAAAAGCGTGTTTGCTTTCATGCAGCGTAATCTTCCCTGTGTGGTGGTCTTGTGGGAAGGGGGGGGCGGCAGGCATTCACCCTCAAGGTAAGACCACAACCAGTGAAACCAGCAAGCACCTCCCACAGTTTCCATCCTAAAGAACATGGACATTACTAAAAGGTACAGTCCGCTTTTGCACGCTAAATGTAAAGCTAATACACTTATTGTCAAATTCACCAAATATCAACTCACATTTCACTAGCTCACAGTCCTCCTGTGTCGTAAAAAAATAAATGATACTTCTACACATCTACACAGCCATGGCTCCGTAAATAGCAACATAAACGACGTGGTAGCACTCTGCTTTGCTTCACAATGTGTTTCGATGTGTGTGGGGTGGCGCCGCGGAGGAATATCGTTTTGATTTGAGGGCGAATTTAGAAGAGCTCTCGGAAATTACTGGCCCCGCCTTTAACCTCCCACAGGGCTTGAAGGTCATCTGGGCTCCTCCTCACACCATCCACGTTGCGGAGAGATGAGCACTAACACACACTTCTTTGGCTATGGCTTTCAGACTGACTGGATTATAGAAGAGATATTATACAGAATGCTTCTAGAATCCTGAATGGGAGAAATCCATAACGTCAAAACATGGCTGCCAGAGGAAAAGGGTCTGCTTTAACGTCTGCGCCTCAACCTATTTAGCCACTTGTGTGGTTGCATGGACGCAAGCCAACAGTTGTGCATGTGTAGTAGAAGTAGGGTGAAGACCATATATTGTTACTTTAAACCTTATTTATGGGGCGTGACAGGTGACATACATTTACATTAGGGCTGTGCATTAGAAACCATCTGGTGATATACATTTCACGATACAGGGGCCACAACTTGATATATTGCGATACTGTAACCAAGTTGATATATTGCTATTTCTAATTTGTCATACCAATGCTAATGTGTGGTGCAGCTGCAAAAAATAAACTCTTCCATTAACTTGTGCAGGAAATGCAGATGGAATTAGCTTAAAGCTAAATCTATATATCTAAATCTATATTTCCTCTCTTTTGAGGTTAATCTTTTCTGTACATGGTCCCTTTTACAAATTGAGTAAAAAATAAAAACAAAGGCATGGGAGGACAGTGTACACCCCAACACCCCCACACACACACACACACACACACAGGTTGATTGGGAGATTGGATTCATGTAGCGCAACTTGGTGCAGTGGCCATTGAGAGAGCATAACATTAAGTCAGACGCTCAATCTTCCATGTTGGACAGACACCAGGCTCCTGTGTGTGTGTGTGTGTGTGTGTGTGTGTGTGGCGTCGCTCCGCCACGTGAGGTTAGAGGTCAGGGGTCAGCCCTCTGCGCACACCGGGATCAGCCGGCGTGCGCAGAGGGCTGTTGAAAGCAGCGCCTACTCACGTGCGCACCCGCGTGACGGCAAAGAGAGCGTCGCCATCATTGGCGACACACCATGCAGACACACACACACACACACGCAAACATACATACGTGCACTGACACACATGCAAAAACAACACGCACTCTCACACACACACATACACACACACACACACACACACACAAATTGACGTACGTTGCGGCGCGAACAGTTTTGTCTGCTTAAATCAATGGCCCCGTCATGACAAAGAGGACATTAATAGTGTCTCTGTGTGCAGCCACTCCCAGAGCAGAACAGCACACGCGCCGCAAAACAGCAAAAAACACCATTAAGCTTGCACGTCAATCACTGCGAGCCCTTGTGTTGCGCCCCGGGACAATTGATTTCTCTCCGCGTTCCCACGGGCCCTCACGGAGCGTTTTTACGCTGCCTGGATGTTCCTCAGCACGAGGTCGCGTCAATCACAACTCACAGGAGCACGACCACTATGTGGGGTTTCTCCGTTTGCACGCGAGGCGTGGCCTGTTCTGAAATTAACACGTGAAACTAATACACTTGAAACTACTGTACGTTTGGGATCCTATGCTTTGGCGAAAATACAGTGAGTTTCTAAAACCTATGGAGGAATTAACCTGCCTAGTAAAATAAAGGGTACAGTAAAGCACAACAACAATATATTAGCCTTCGCAATGTGTGGCCAATGTGTGGGGCGGAGATTCTGAGGGAGCACCTTAGAGCACTGAAGGGAGATTTTGATCAAGTTCAAATATCTACAATCTTCACCATTAACACCCGACGGACCCTCTCTGAGATCCAGGTGTGTGTGTGTGTGTGTTTTACGTTTACATATCAAGCTTTCTCCGGAATGACTTTTGGGATTATCTTGTGTGAATTATATTGAACATCAGGCACACACACACACACAATATTTCATAGAATGTATAAAACCGATTGAGAAATTATAAAGTTTTATAATTAACTAACATGCATCCCTATTCACAATACGAGCCTGTCTACGTTCGCCATGGGAACAGCACACAGCCGGGTGACGCCGTAGAGTCATGTGACAACGCGACAACGTGAGTCAGCCCGCTGCGTCTGTGGAACCAGACGAGCCTGTCGACAAGCGCGGGGGGGTGGGGGGCGATATATTTAGATATTCCTTAACACTGCTGTAGTCACGCATTGTTCCCATCGCTGTGGAGCGGGGAGCCGCTTTTCTTATATTAATTCCTATTCCTGTATAATTAGTGACCATGTATTATTTCCTGTTCCTGTATTAAATATTGTTCCTATATTAATTCCTATTCCTGTATAATTAGTGACCATGTATTATTTCCTGTTCCTGTATTAAATATTGTTCTTATATTAATTCCTGTTCCTGTATAATTAGTGACCAGGTATTATTTCCTGTTCCTGTGTTAAATATTGTTCCTATATTAATTCCTGTTCCTGTATAATTAGTGACCAGGTATTATTTCCTGTTCCTGTGTTAAATATTGTTCCTATATTAATTCCTGTATTAATGTCTGTCCTTGTATTTATTCCTGTTCCTGTGTCAGCATCTGTCCCTGTATTAGTTATTGTTCGTATCTTAATTCCTGTTCCTGTACCAACTGCTGTCCATGTATTCATTATTATTCCTATGTTCATTCCTCTCCCTGTATTAATTATTGTTCCTATCTTAATTCTTGTTCATGTAACAACTGCTGTTATTGTGTCGTGAGGTACAGCTATAAACATACATATCTCTTGCTGCTCCCCAGACGGGGACAGACCACAGACAGACCACAGACACACTGGGTCTTTTACAAGCCATCATTACTGCAAACGTTTTAAATTCGCCGCCACACATTCCCTCTCTTTCTTTCCACATGTTTCTGATATTGTTTTTGCCATGTGCTCCTCATTTCCTCATTACAATTCCCTCCCTATTCTTATTCTGTAATTTCATATCGCTGCATTATATGGGCTCCTACGGTTAGTCAATTGTCCCACTTACGTTGCAATTTCCCCTCCGCAAATCAATGAAATACACAGTGACCGGGTTGAGTTGTCTGCCAGGGCTACAGACCACAGTCATGAGGCATCATGCCACGCTACAGGGGCATCTATTGAATATGTACAGCCCACTGCGTAAATATAATATCACACCACATATGGGCTATACTACACACACACACCAAAACAAAAGGAAACCAAAACTCTGAAGCCCAAAGCCAAGCAGGAAGGAATTAGATGCTGTCTCTAACGCCGCTGAGGGAACTTGGCCGCAGCACATTCAAAGTGTAGCTCCTGCCAAATTCCAGCATTGCTTGGTGTGTGTGAGTGTGTGATGGTGAGCCTCCCGAAGCTGATTTATCAAACACACACACACACACACCAAGAGCCACAGCCACCTTGTCAGCAGGTTTCCGATTCACACGGTGTAGAGTGTCAGGAGGTCAGAGAAACAGACTTGGTTAGCGCAGGCTAAAGTGTTTGAAGAGTGTATGGCGCTCACACAGCCCAAGCCTTCACTGGTGCAGTGTCTTAAATGTACCGAAGCCTTTTTGGCCTCAGTGTAGCTGTGTTTGTGACCCTGAAGACAAATGTATTGGAATAATACCAATATGGAGCACTGTAATGCATTTCAATGGAAGCAAAAAGTGAATGCCTCTGGTCTCTTAAATGGGCATGTTGGCATTTTGCTGTGGAGGCTGGCGTAGGCAGTACCCAGGCATCTAAATCTACCGTGCATGGCCTGAAACATTGTAGAGGAAATTAATGTAATACTCAAATTAGCCATTATCGCCCCCAGATTAGATGAATTAGATGAATAATGGGCAATATTGTTGTGAAATCCGTGGACCTCCCCACTGACTTGCATGGAACGCTGTGTTGTTCTGGTCTGCACAGAGGGTGAAAAGACACCCTGACGACAAAAATGTGGAAATGCCGTCCTTCTGTTTCCAAGCTGTGTTTGTGGACTTTCACCCCGAACCCCCTTCCCGGGATTGCCAGGTCACTGACTCCCCCCCCCCTTCCAAAAACAGAATGCAGGGGAGCCAAGCTCTCTGCTGTGTTTGTATGCATTTGTGGATTCTCACCCAAAAACCCCCTTTCTGGGTTTTCTACTGTATCTGACACTATACTGCGGAGGCCAGGTGCCAGTCAGGCCCGCTCGGCAACACCGGAACATATGAGCGGGATTCAAAACCAAACTCACCGCCAGCCCCACTCCGAGACAAGAGGAGAATGCGCTGTACAATCTCAAGTGTACATTGAGGCCGTGCTATCTGCACACTTCGTACTGCAGTATATCCCCGCCTCCATCCATCCGTGCCATCTTCTGACACAGGCGCCATTTTGTCATCGACTCTACTCACTTCTCAGGCATCGTCCATCAGGTGTGATCAAGGACGCTGCAGGAACCTGGTTGGTGTTCTGGATGAAAAGGAAAACACCTCTCCCTGCAACGCCATAGGGTGCTCCCTAAGAAGCCTTGCCCACACACGGTGGACACACATTGCCAAGGCTGGGGTAGTGTTGTGTGGTGCGGTCTGCACCACTTGGTTGGTGTTCCCATGTACAGAGCCAGGGCTGTGTAGAAACACCAGATTATATTTTCAGCACGCACACAGAACAACAGATAGCGGGACCGCGAGGAGATTTTCCCTGAATTTGACATAAAGGTGTTTTAGCTCACAATGGTTGACTACACCTTTAAAAAGTGCTTGGCGTGGCTATTCGCCATTAACTGTAACTGACCACATAAGCCCCTCCCTCCTTTCTCCCTCTCTCGGCCACCCCCCCGGTCTCAGGATTAATGAGGAAAAGAGACACCCACCTCTCTCTCTCTCTCTCCCTCTCCTTTGTATCAGTCCTGAGCCAGCGTCTCAGATCCAGATTCATATGGCGTGCATACGCATAAGCTAATAATAGCCCTCCAGGGGGGGCCGGGCGGGGCGGGGTCGGACACCGACGTGTTTCTGCGCGCTGCGTCTCACCATTTAGCAGGCCTGCATTTTCAAACGGTCTGTTTAGCTAATGTGGAGTAATTAGTTCTTCAGAAATCAGCTGGCCGATTCCACCAGTCTAGTGGCATCAAGATGCGTTGTGCGAGACAAACAAATATGCGCCTAACAGATGCACCCCCCCCCAACCCTCCACACACACACACCGTGATGTACATTAGCGTAACTCTCAGGAAAGAGAATCGTGCGGTTTGGTGTAATGACCTGCTGCTCCACAGCAGGCATGGATGCCTGTGCTCGCATGTAATGTGACCATCTCTAAAGCTGGGTCCCGCCACATGAAACAATAACTCTTGTGTCTTCTTGGGCCCAAGGTTGATTCCTTTACCCGGTCAACACGGTAGCATTTACACTGCACCGTAGGCAATGTACTGTAAACATGGTAGTATTTACTGTATACTGCAGTAGTACTGTAGACAGTGGTAGTATTTCCATATGTGGTGTGTACATGTTAGTATTTAAACAACAGTAATATTGTCGATTGTGTGTATATGCGTATACATAATATCTGAGCAGAATATGTGTTTTGCTTCCTAACAGTATACATGACAGAAATAATCTGAGGCCCATGATTAGACAACCTATGTAAACACATACACTTGCAGTGTCTGTTTTGACACAACCCCCCCTTTAAAAGATAAAGGAGGGGGTTGTGTCAACAGCTATTGTAAGCAACATTTAAGCTAATACACTTTGTCAAATTCACCAAATATCTCCTGGCATTTCGCAAGCTTTCCGTTCTCTGTGCGTGTTGAAAGAATACAATAGGAAATAGGAATATAAACAATGTGGTGAACATCGCTCACGTCATCAATGTTGCTTGGCTTTGCAATGCCTTTCAATGCGTGCGTGGGGGGTGAAGCTTCTGAGGGAGTTTATTTCGATTTGAGCTTGATGTCAGCAAGCGTTCTGGAGAATGACTAACCCTGCCTTTAACCCTGCAGGACTTGCTTGAACAAAAGCCTCCTTAAAGGCAGGACAGGCTAGCATATCTTATTTGATCCTCACTAACTCTTTTCTTTGCTGGTGTGCTCAGGTCTATCAATGGCCCATTTCTAAAGGAATGCCCAGCCTCAACACAATGATTAGGATGTTTTGAAAATGGCCAAAGGCTCTTGGTAATACTGGTTTTATGATTCACTCTATAAATAGGTGGAGTTGTGGGTGCCTGATCTTCAGACACAAGTGTGAAAGGAGCCACAGATTATACACCAGCAAGATAAACCTGCTCGCAGAGGCTCAACAATACAAGCGAAACATGTACTGTATGTACAGCGCTAATGTTTTTAATCCAGGGTTTACATTGGGTGACTCTCCTGTGTGTGTAAACTATTTAATACGTCATTACAGCTGTGTTGACCAACACGTTTGGAAAGGGGGCTAACGGGAGGTAGGTGGATTATGTGGTTGTTTAAGAAGGTGGGTATTTGACTGTCAAATGTTGACAGTCAGGTTTAAAAAGGGTGCAGCCCTGCCCCTTGTGGTCAGACACATTATTACAGTACACACACACACCCCCACACACACACACACACACACACACACACACCACCGCTCTCAAAGGCTCACATCTTATCTACCCCTCCCATTTCAGCCACACACAGTGCGTTTACACTATGCTCTGTCAAATGTTGACACAATGTTAACACATCGTGTTCAACTGCTAACACGGTCGTGCTCTCCGGGTCTTATTTATCCCATGGGCTGCTTCATAATTTACGACTCTGGCTCGGCCACAGCCAGGCTTTGTTGAGGCATCACAAGCGCCCCTGGAAGGTCCGGGTTAAAGGTCAGCAGGACACTGCTCATTCATGTGTCCACGCAGAGCCGAGCAATAGGCCTAGGCAGGGGATGAGAGACACGCCGCTGGATGATTTCCAGGGATAAGAGGAACGTCTATAAACTGCATCCATGGTTCTGACTTGATTGGCAGTTTACACCCACTCGGCTTGTCTGACTGACTTGAAAGACAACCGCAACTGTTAGTGTGGTGGGCTTCAGTGTGTGTGTTTGAACAAATAGTAATAGTAAATTATAGTTCAATTCAGTTCAATTGGAAGACCAGGTTCGGTTCAAACACTCGCTGAGGACCTGGGTGAAATTCCAGGGTCGCAGGGTCCCAGACATACACTTTCACAAAACAACTAACTGCAAATATTTTGCTCAACAATCTTTCATTTTCGGTGGTGTAGATTGTCTGATGCCTCAACGATTAATAAGAGACTTCAGCTGAACTGCACTTCAGACTAATTAAATGTGAATAATACCCAAGGCACTTCAGGTGGTGTAAGTCTCTTACAAAGCAGTTAAGCGAAAATATTAAATTGTAAACATAATTGCGACACCTCCTGTTTTTGCATTTCTTTTTTTTTTTTTTGGTGGTATATTGGAGCAACAAACCCTTTGTTGTTTTGGTGGACTCGGGCCAAATCCCACAACGTGCTTTGATTCATAATAGGAGGTTTGGATTAATGTGTTGGTAGGCAAAATGTGCCGCCTGGTGAAAAAACCACAGTACTGTATGTGCACATCCCGCGTGACAGTAAGGGACATTGACATTCAGGCATTAGTTCATTACTAGAAGGGTTTGAAAGTTCCTTTCAATGAGATTTATTATCAGGACAACCAAGAAACCATATTTCATGCACTGCGGTCTGTCATAAAAGCTTAAAATAGGTGTTTTATCAATCAGTGACCTTTAACCAATAGCCCCCCACAGAGATGTACCTATTTCTGATATTTCTGCAGTAAGAAACACTAAATGTCTTCCTTCTTCACTCCTATTTCCAACATAAAGGGCGATGGTGGTGGGGGATATTTTGGTAAAACCTTAAAAGCACAGATTCTACTTATCTGCATGTCTTTAAGATAAGATGAGAACATGGTCAAACAGGGAAGGTCCCAATTAGCTTTAGACAAAATGTCACATTTGACAGGTACATAAAAGGTATCTTTTGTAATTAGCATGGTTCCCCACTCTTTTCTAGAGATGGTATTTCATGTTTTTTTTGGTTGATCTAGCTTGTGTGATAGACAGGGACCGAGCCCTGCGTGGGGCACATGGCGTGACCTCTGTTTGTATGTCCACTTCTTGCAAAACCGGTGTGTGACTTGTGGGCGTGCTCCAGTGTCTCAAGATACTCTCGTCCGTTAACTAACATTTCTACGTTGTGATGATACTGAACATAACTTAGAGCTTTTTAGGTGGCGATGTTAGTTGATTTGGGGGAGCTCCAATACCGCTTCAATATTAGATCATGCTCAGCTACAATAGAATTGTAGAATTTTGACATACAGTACATGTCTAGGACAACACAGGCCATTATACTATGTATTTTCCATGTCGGGGGAAAAAATACAAAAACATTAAATATGAATATTTCCCGTGACTGGGGAAACCTTTTTCCAGGTGTCCCAGATATTCCAAGATGTGTGAACCCTGATCAAATTCGGTTGTGTTTAAACCGAGCCTAAACTCCAGGAACGTACATCATAGAGGGATATAAACAGAATATAATGGAAGCCTTCCAATCATACCTTTACGTTCTACACATTTTATGATGGTCTAGTAGTGGAACCCCAGCCGGAAGGTCGTGGGTTCAAACCCCATTGTTGACCTACCTGTAAGCGTCCTCGAGCAAGATGCCTAACCCCCCCCCCCAACTGCTCCCGGTGGTTGGTCGCACCTTGCATGGCAGCAATCACCATCGGTGTGTGAATGTGTGAATGTGAGGCAAAACACTGAAGCGCTTTGTATAAAAGCGCTATATAAATGCAGTCCATTTACCATGTAGATTGCATATCAGTTCCTATGAAGCTGATTGAAGTTTAGCATTATTTTCTTCCATTATAACAACGTGAAAGAAGTAGCACTAACGGCAGACATCTCAATTTGAACATCAAGCTACCTAGTTTAATAAATAGCAATAAGAGAATTACTC
>JAODUE010060895.1:0-15000 GCA_027564755.1 Amblyopsis hoosieri | reverse complement strand
TCAGCCTGTGAGAATCAATTACACCGTACATGCAGAATCTCCTGGCCTGACGCGAGGGGTTCCGCTTCTTTACATTAGCTAGATGGACAATAATCACTAGCAGGAGGATTAATTGAACGATCCCAAGGACCCTTTCACCAACTTAGTTGCTGTAACTAGGCTGGACATAAAAGCACAGTAAAGCTATAACAGGAATACAGACAGGAGCTTCTGTCGGATTCAAAATGTGCTGTTATTGGAGGTTGGGCGAGAATGGGCTTGGTATCGGTCAATTGTCACTGGCGCTACAGTAAACAGTGAACAAATGTATTCTGAAGGGGATAAAACATATCAGCAAAAGGCGCTGTAGCCTACGCAGTATCTTACGCCGTCGTGAGCATGGTCTGTCAGCCACGCGGACCTGTGTGCGTTTTCCCAGTGAATATAATAAATATACCATGTTTGTCAAAGGGAGACAGTGTGCATGTACAGGGTATTGTTATAAAGATCTTTCCAAAGCACTGGTACATGGGCCTGCAGCCACAGGACACAGCAGTTGGCTGCGTCAACGTGTGTGTGTGTGTGTGTGTGTGTGTGTGTGTGTGACGGGAGAGGTGCGCGTCACACTACGGTGTAGGTTACGCCTTATTCGTAGGTTACGGCGTGCCTTCGATGCAGGAGCAGAAATTGGCCTTAAAGGCAGAGTCAGTTTTTCTCGAGAACGCTTGATAACTTCCAGATCAAATCACAACAATATCCCTCCGCAGCACCGCACCACACATTGAAACGCATTGTGAAGCAAAGCGTTGTAAAACGACGTTGTTGTTGTTGTGAGCGGTGTTCGCCACTTGTTTTGTGTTGCTTGGGCTGTTTAGAAGTACGGGATTATTTTTTCAGCACGCACAGAGAACGGTAAAATAGCGAAGGAGATATCTGGTCAATTTAACAAACGTGTATTAGCTTAGCATTAGCTTGCAATTGCTTACTATACCTTTAAAGGAGAAGATAAATGGGCAGGTCTTACCTGGTCAACCTGCACAGCTCTCTCCACCCTGTCCTGGGTGGTGGTGAACACCTGGCTCAGCCAGTAAGGAAGAGCGTCTCTGAAGTTTTCCTGGAAGTCCGTCAGCTGTAGTAGTGATTTCCTGAAGGAAAACCACAGACACAATGTTATTTACAGCGTCACAACGCTGGTCTAGGGTGGTCTTCTGGAGTGAATGACATCAAACATCTGTACCTGCTCTCTATTTACCCTTTGTCACCAATTGAAGGTAAGCCTATTGTAAACTAATTGTAAGCTAATAAACTTTTTTTGTCAAATTCACCAAATATCTCCTCTGCTGATGAAATAATCTTGTACTTCTACACACAGCCCTGGCTCTGTATACACAGTAGGAACATAAACAAAGTTCCAAATGAACACCGCTCAACAGCAATGCCCTTGGCGTTGCAATGTGTTTCAATGTGAGGGAGTCTGTTTTGATTTGAGCTTGAAGTTGGCTCTTGAGAATGACCCTGCATCTCTGAGTCTTCCTTGACCCATAAAGTTACCACATCCAGTCTACATCTAATTGTTCTCGAGTCAGGACCACATCTGTTTTCCCCAACACATTTAGCTTGTTTAGTGGGTACGTTGAAGCACCGCTGCTTTTCCCCCCAACCTCTTCTGTATGAAAGCCTTGTCGCTGTGTATGGCCTGCAGACTCTGGTACACCGGGAAGAGGCTGTTGGCCAACGCCTGATCCATCTGTCCTTCAATCAGGGACATGGTTTCCCTGATCTCCCCAGCCAGCTACGCAGAGGTGGGAGCGGGCGGGGGAGGATGGGGAAAGAGAGAGAGAGAGAGAGAGAGAGAGAGAGAGAGTCACATTTCAAATTTCCTCCTGACATGTGACAAATACACATCCATAAGAGAGACGCGCTTTCAGAAACTCTGTAATGGAATACCACATTTTAACAAATTGGAGGACAAATCTAAATGTTTAGTTATTCTTGGAGAGGGACCTACAACAAATACTGTGTTTCGGCTAGATTTCTACACGTGTGTCATACCCTGAGAGACACATAAATAATATGTGGAGAGAGTAAGAGAGAAAGTAAGAAAGAGGAGAGATGGTTAGAGCGATAAGGAACGAGAGATGAAGTCCTGCAAGCTGCCCTATGCATCCTGTTATTGTTAATGTATGTTCATCTTTTATTTACAGTATAAGCTGTTTTTTTATTAAAATGTGTCTAATATTGTTTCTATTTTATTGTAGTGAATTATTATGATATTGGTGTTGATGTTGTTGTTGTTATTATCCACATTTATTATTATTATTATTATTATTGCTGTGTCTGTGTCCTTTAAATGATGCCGACTGTAATTGTTCTTATAGTCATGTCATTACCACTGGTGTTATTTACTTTGTTTGTCAAATTGTTGTTCTTATTGACTTCCTACCTGCCCTCTAGCTGTGGCAATACTGTTGTAATACAGAAACTGTCATGCTAATTAAGCTAACTTCAGAGAGATAGAGAGAGAGAGAGAGAGAGAGAGAGAGAGAGAGAGAATTTAATGTTTGTTTTCTGCTACTTGTGATTGGTTTTCTTGAGAGACCACTGTGTTTGATTTGTTGATCTTTTGTTTTATTGTAGATTTTATGTATATACAGTATATCATGTTTTAATATGTTATGTTTCCGTACGACCGCCACCTTGGCCAGGTCTCTCTTGTAAAAGAGACTTCTGATCTCTATGAGACTTCCTGGAAAAATAAAGGTAAAATAAAAAATAAATAAAACTTAAAACACTGATACACAGAATTTTGATCAACATCTTATAAATGGATTTCAAGCATTTTTCAGACATTCAATGTCTGAGGACAGACAATCCTCATTGTCTGAGGACAGACAATAAATGTCACATAAACTGGCAAGAGATAAATCACGTGAATCCGTGACGACTATGTAGTGTGACCCGCGACTACGTAGAGAGCGTCAACGTCATGATCGCAATGCATCGCAAAGCAGTGTTGTGACTGGTGATAACAGCAGCGATGACCTACAGCCAATAAGAGTGCAGGAGATGAAAACAAAGAGGAGGAGTCACTGCCTTAAAATAACACGTAATCCCCGGTCGACTCAGCGTTTCACATTTTAGTGACTTTCAACAATTATAACCACGTCAGTGGTGCAAAAGGAAGAATGCTGAAAAATGAATCGGCTCCATGTTAGCGAGGCGCTAACGAGACACTACAGAGGACCATAGGCTACCTCCTGTTTCTCTGTGTGAGATAGCGTGTGCCTATCCTATAGCTGACGAGACAGTCGATCGCGTGAAACATCTTCACATCACACGATGACTCCAAGACACCAATGACTAAGACATTCACTAAGATTCTTCTTCATTGGCTGTTTTGGTGCACCTATTAGGGGGCGCGGATAACCGACACATTCTTCATGATTGGCTGTTTTGGTGCACCTAATAGGGGGCGGGGATAACCGACACATTCTTCATGATTGGCTGTTTTGAGGATATGCAGTTTGCTGACCTCGGTCAATTTGCGGCATAGCTCCACCCAACTTCAAAGTAAAGCCAGTCTAATCAGGTTAGCTTAACACTAACCCAACAAGGCGCTAGGAAACATGTTGTTGTTTTGTCTCACTTACCAAGGTGTCAAGCTTCAGGTAGGTTTCGGTAAACACGTCCAGCTGCACAGTGCTACAGGCATGACAGGAGAGGAATAAGAAACAGGTGATGACAGGACGACGTCTCAGCGTATCTCATGGCGGTCGCTGTACCTGGCAAAAACCTTGTTCCAAACATCTTTGTTGTGTTTGATGTCTTGCTGCACTTCACATATCAACAGGTAGAGGGCACGCACGATTTCAGACAGTTCCTGACAACGAAAAAGGGGAGATATGAGATATGAAAATATAGATGCAGAAATTAGAGAAATGTGTCACTCTCGTGTAGGAAGCAATAATATACTGTGGAAAAGCTTGAAAGCTTGTGTGCACTACCTTAGTCATCGGTTGGTGCAAACCCCTTTTTATGGTGAGCCATTCCTGTGTACCAACCTAATAAAGACATTAGATGAAATCTGATTCAGATTTCACACTGAATAACTACAACATGAAATCCACACAACATTGTCTGAATTGAATAATGAATAATGACAGATAATTCATTCATTCATTCCAATGAGTTGTCAGAATATTTGTCCGACCTGTACAGCAGCAACTATTTCATCGTGCAGGTCAAACTTGGCGGGGTTCAGTTTCTGAAATGCTTTTGTCTTACAGATTTGTACCAGGATTCTAGAGAGAAGGAGACTCATATGTCATTGAGAGTTCACATTTAATATGGCAATAAATACGCAGTAACATTTACAAGCTATACCTGAGCAGTGTGTGCAATTTGGGAGTGGCGCTCTGTATCGGAGGGAAGACATCTCTGTATTTGGACACTAGCTGTAAACCGTACTGCAAGAAATTATGCAGAGAATCCCCAAGTTCCTGTTTCTATTTACAAATGACAAAAACATGAGGATTCATCTGTTTAGAAAAATAATGTTTAAAAAAAAGCTTTGTTGCACATTGAAATATTTAACTATTGTGTAAAAGCAACATTTTCATTACATAGGAAGGCATTAGTTATTTGCTCGAATGCTGGGATTATTTTGACTACCAATGCAATAATAACTATACCAGAGGCACTATAAGGACTTTGCCAATTTGAGGAGTTAATCTGACATATTTTGTCATACAATTGGCAATATTTCAATAATTTGTTACATTTTTGGAAAATATGACATTTTTTTCAGTGACAAATATTAGTGAACACAAATATAAAAACCTAGTAAATATTTCTAGATTAAATTGTTTATCGCTACTTTTTTTTGTGCATCTGAACAATTATTTTACTGCAAAGTCTTACTTGCGGATAAGGCAACTCCTGCTGATGCCAGTGGTACTCTATACTGGTTAGCTGTTGGAACATCACTGAGGGGTCCACCTCTAAAGTCTGGTACAGCTTACTGTAGGCCACCCATTTCCTATCACAGCGCACAACACATTCTTAAAAAGTGAACGGAAATGGACAAGCAAAAATATGCAACACTGCTTTCACTTACATACTCCCCTTAACACCCCCCCTTAACACATAACCAAACCCTCAGCAACACAAACATTTTACAAGCCCTTGGCAGGTAATTCCCCTTTGACACTTCACCTCTGAACCTTCCCCACAGCATAACAGAAACCACTTTCATGATCTCCCACAGCTGAAACTTTGTTTGGGGTGTTTGCTGACTGAACTCACACTCTAATCAGTTCCATTTCCACAGTCTTGGATGATCGTACGTTTTCTGTTGTGGCCCCTAGACTTTGGAATAATCTACCCATGGCTAACAGGAAAACCCCCCTACCACCAATATATTTGTCTCATTTGTTTTCTATGGAATTTGAGTCAGTTTAGGGACATATGCTTAGCTGTTTTATTTATATTTATATTTTTTCTTGTGTAAGGTAAAGGGGCTTTTATTGTCACATACACATACATGTGGTGAAATTTGTTCTCTGCATTTAACCCATCCCTCAAGGGAGCAGTAAGCGGCCGCTGTCCAGCCCCCGGGGACAGACTCCAGATAGAGGACAGTGTCTCTGGTCACATGGCACTGACTGGAGAGAGTGAACCTGACATGTTGTTTTTTTTGGATAGCGGGGGAAACTGGAGCACCCGGAGGAAACCCACCCAGACACATGGAGAACATGCAAACTCCACACAGAAAGGTCACTTTATTGTTAAAATGGAATAAGAGTGGTGTCAGCGATTGTGAGATAATACACATTCAAATTCAGCGAATATCTCCTCACAATCTGCTAGCAGTCCGCTGTTAGTGTGCGCTGAAGAAAATCATTTACTACACAGCATTGGCTCTGTAAATGGGAGCACAAACAAAGTGGTGCAGACCGCACCACTCAACACTATCCCAGCCATGGCAATGCATGTTCAATTTGGGGGGGCGGAGCTTTTGAGGGAAGAACCATGTGTGGCACTGAAGGGAGAGGGGTTTTGTTTTGTTCCTCCAAGATGGCTGACTCCACCTTTAAATGTGCTTCATAAATACATTGACCTGAATTGCGTTCAGAATTGGCGAACGTTCGTGGCGAACGCATATTCTTTGCACATGACAGTTTGAGTAAACTGTCACCCTTTGTCCAACGTCAAAGTGTGTTCGCTGAGAACTACCTTCCTCAGACTGTTTGCTTTATGTTAGCAAACGTTTGTGGCGGACTCAAAGCAAATGGAAATAAAACTGAATACGTTCGCAAACGTTCGCCATTTCTGAACGTACCCCTGACTTGACTTGCATGCTGTGCTTACGCCAGGTCCTGGAGGAATGGAGACAGGTTGTTCTGGGTGGCGTAGAGCTCCAGCAGGGTCTGACCCTCACCACTCAGCTCCCCCTTCCATGGTTCTCTGCCCTGGGAAAGAAAACACGACACGGAGGAGGGTAAATGTGGGAAAATAACCGCAGAGATGAACCGCTTTAAAAGGTGATGAATGTGGATGTTGGCCTGTCAGTCCTGGCTCCTTAAATAAGAACACAAACTAAGTGGTGCAGGCAGCACACAATGAGTCAGGCATGCAGCGTTATGTGCGTTTCATCATAACACAGCGGTAGCTGAAGGCAGATGCGCTCCTGACCTGTTCCTTCGAGATGTACGACTGCACAAACTGCTGCAGGATCCCACAGTAGTTTACGTAAGCGCTGCGCCCAGCGCTAAGCGTCTCGTCTCTCTGTCGATCACAAAGCAAAACGTCTTATCGAAAAAGTCAATCGCAAAGAAAGTTGTGAAAGAGAGACGTCAAAATACAACTGCAAACAGATGTTTTTTATTAGAAGTGTAGGAACATTATTACATTTTAAATAATAATTATTAGTAAACTTGGGTGTAGCTGTGGAGCATGCGATTGCTCCCTGCCCATACGGGCCTCAGAGCCTTGGGAGACCAGGGTTTGAATCCAGCCCACGGACATTTCACAATACTTCCAGATATCTATCTGGATATTGCAACACAGTGGCCTAGTGGATAGCACTGTGGCCTTTCCTCTGGATGCTCCGGTTTCCCCCACTATCAAACTCTTAACTCTCAATCAAACGGTTAACTCTCTCCAGTCAGTGCCATGTGACACTGGCTTCAATCTGGAGTCCCCAGGCGCTACATAGTGGCTGCCCACTGCTCCCTTGAGGGATGGGTTTAATGCAGAGGAGGAATTTCACAGCACCTTTAATAAAATAAAAGCACCTTTATCTCTCTCCAACTGGTTTTCTGTCTGTCCTAAAAATATAATAAAAATATAATAAAGAAAATTCTAAACTGTAAGTACACCACCTGCCTCAGCTTGACTATTGCTCACATCTTAATTTATAAAGTTATATTATAACTTAGATTGTAGTCTGGAAACACGTTTGCACAGCCACACTGCTGTTTTTCAAATTGCATAAATCTCCTTGAAGCACCTTTGAAATAGAGTAACACCTATGCTACAATACTACAGTATATTATAGGCCATATTACAAGCAGTAACCATGTTGTACTGATTTGAACATAACGAGAAATTCAAGGGACCGTTTTTCATTTCTGTATCTTTGATGACAATAAACCTGCCCCAAATGGAGGAAGCCTGCATTCGTTGAGCCGTTACAGTACAGAAGAGACGTGATGGAGGCTGGAGGGCTCTCACCTCTTTATGGATGAACTTGAGGTTGAGGTGACACTGTCCCCGGTCGGGGTACGTCTCCGTTCTTGGTTCCAGTTTGTACCAGTTATCTTCTGTACAGTGAAGATCCTGGAGTGAGATGGTAACACAGTGTGACAACAGACCAAATGCTATCAGCAGCTAATTAATATATACAGTAGCCTATGCATAGCTGTTGAAAGACATTAAGAGACCACGGCACGATTTGTACAATGTCATATAAATATATTGTAAATGTAAAAATGATGAGAACACTCCCTGTTTTGTAAAATGTTATAATATAAATATACTGTAAATGTTAAAAATATAACTTAAATAGAGGAAATCTCTAAATGTAAGAAAAAAAAACGTATGAATAGTAGAAATCTTAGAAACTGACAATAGTAGTGCATTGGTCTCTTCATTTGTTTCCGCAGCTGTATATGGTTGGGTTACTGGCTACTGGCACCTGTAACTTCAGGACAATGCTTCCTAAGAAGTCGTCTTCCCCAACTTCCTTCCTAGCATCCTTGATCATTCTAAACACAAGGCGAGATATTAGCACAGAGCACGCTAATGGTTATTCATGTGTAGCTAATGGTTATTTATGTGTAGCTAATGGTTATTCATGTATAGCTAATGGTTATTCATGTATAGCTAATGGTTATTCATGTGTAGCTAATGGTTATTCATGTGTAGCTAATTGTTATTCATGTGTAGCTAATTGTTATTCATGTGTAGCTAATGGTTATTTATGTGTAGCTAATGGTTATTCATGTATAGCTAATGGTTATTCATGTATAGCTAATGGTTATTCATGTGTAGCTAATGGTTATTCATGTATAGCTAATTGTTATTCATGTGTAGCTAATGGTTATTCATGTGTAGCTAATGGTTATTCATGTGTAGCATAGGGCCCCCTAATGGTGATTCATGTATAGCAAAGAGCCCCCTAATGGTGATTAATGTATAGCACAGAGCCCCCTAATGGTGATTCATGTATAGCACAGGGCCCACTAATGGTTATTCATGTGTAGCACGGCCTGCTAATGGTGATTCATGTGTAGCACAGAGCCCCCTAATGGTTATTCATGTATAGCACAGGGCCTGATAATGGTTATTCATGTGTAGCACAGAGCCCCCTAATGGTGATTCATATGTATGGTGATTCATGTGTAGCACAGAGCCCCCTAATGGTTATTCATGTGTAGCACAGGGCCTGATAACGGTTATTCATGTATAGCACAGAGCCCCCTATTGGTTATTCATGTGTAGCTAATAGTTATTCATGTGTAGTATAGGGCCACGTAATGGTTATTCATGTGTAGCACAGGGCCTGATAACGGTTATTCATGTGTAGCACAGGGCCTGATAACGGTTATTCATGTGTAGCACAGAGCCCCCTAATGGTTATTCATGTATAGCATAGGGCCCACTCACGGTTATTCATGTATAGCACAGGGCCTGATAATGGTTATTCATGTGTGGATGCCAGCGGGGGCCATGTACCTTTTTAAACTGTGGATGTTTGTTTTTAACTCTTCCAGCTTCTGTGCAAGAGACACGTGTTCATCCTTGTCCCTGCAGGAGACACAGGTCAGTGTTTAAAGTTGTGCTATACGACTTTCTGCCACTAGGTGTCACACTAGTGCACCAGCATCTTAGGTCAAAATAAATGCTCAGTGGGACACACACACACACACACGCACACACACACACACACTAACATGCATGCCCTGCCAGACCGGCTATGAAAACAAAGAGCAGAGAAGGTACAACACACACACAGAGGGAGTGTGATGTTCTCGCTTTAAGTTAAAGGCAGACTCTTAACTCTTATAGTCGCGCTTCCAGTAGGAACGCAGCACAAAGCACCTTCAGGAGTGGGAGGGTTGACATCAGTGTGTGTGTGTGTGTGTGTGTGTGTGTGTGTGTGTGTGTGCTCATCTCACCACATCTCAAGGTGGAAGCTGGCACTTGCAGTGTCTTGAAACTCTCTGTAGAAGGGAGACAACGAGAGGGGCATCGTTGACTACCTTACACATCTAAACCAGAGGGGCATCGTTGACTACCTTACACATCTAAACCAGAGGGGCATCGTTGACTACCTTACACATCTAAACCAGAGTGGCTACAGCCAAGCCAAAACCTAGACCACTTCTGCATTTTTTCAGCAACGTTTGGAATGGGGGAGGGACTTATCCACCTTAATGCTGACTAGAATGAGCCAGAGCTCCATGCAAGTCAACGAGAAGGTCCACAGATTTCACCATAATATTGCCCATTATTATTGTTTTGTATTTGGACTATTATATGAATTCCTACGTATTAGTTCTACGTTCAATATGAGCCCATAAAAACATTTCTCCAGCAAACAGTTTTGAGTAAAATGGACTTTGTTTCAGGCCATGCATGGTAGATGTATCTGCCTGGGTGCAACGTGCAACGTGCAACGTGCAAAATGGCGTTGATGATATAACAGCGACACGCACACGTGAATGTAAATATAGAAATGCATTAGGTTGCTCTTAGTTAGCATTCCCATATCTTTGTCTAAACCCAACCGGCCGCCCATCAGGACTCACAGGATGAAGGTCTGATTCCATATGGGGTTCAAGGTTTGCTTCTTGATGTCCGTTTGGTGGATTTTGTCACCAGACACTGCATCCTTCACAACAAATTTCCGGGGCTTGGCTCTGGAGTTCCGGGCTTCGCTCTCCTTCTTGTCTTCCATGACAGTCAGCAGACAGTACGGATCGCTGAAGCCTGTTGGAACCAAGGTGGAACCTCTGTTGCTGAGAAATGTATTCACCCTGCAGTTCATCGAATGGCCACTTGAGGCTGGCTGCAAAAGGGAGTCAATCCCCATAGACTACAATGTTAATGTCTTTACAGCAAAAGTAAACGTTTGGTTAAAACGTTTTGTTGTCTTTATAGCTAGTTTCCTCATTCATGACAACTGGACAACTGCATTTCTTTATAACTTATCAATTAAAAATATATTAGCCATGCATTTTTACTCATTATAATGAATAGGGGCCATAGGGTGGTGTTATAAAATGCTCACGACGGCGTAGGCATTGCGTAAACTCGACGCAGAAGAATAAATGGGCCTTAACTCTGACACTAACAATCAACAATGAAGCAACAAAGAGGGAAGAAAACACAAAGGCTTAAATAAAGTGAACACACAAAACACAAAGGCTTAAGTGAACACACAAAACACAAAGGCTTAAATAAAGTGAACACACAAAACACAAAGGCTAAAATAAGACAGGCCATTGGACAGGAGATAACAAGGGGCAGGTGAAACCGATAGTTAATCAACTTGAGGCAGGTAACCAACACACAAACAGACAAACACAACACAGAGAGACTGGGGCAGACCATTACAAAAGCAGCCATTTACTTACCACTCACGTCTTTTCCCAAGATTCCTTTGGCTTCCTTCACCGTGGCCATCAGGCAGTATACTGGGGGCTGCAATGGTTGGAGAATTAGTTTGACCGTTATTTTACCAAGCAAGTTGCCTGAGAACATATTCTCATTTGCAGCAATGGCATGGGGAGTAGTTAAAGGGCGAGGAGAGAGGCCAATTGAACCAATTGAAAACTGGGGAAATTATTAGTTAGCCATGGTGGTACTGTATGAGAGGCCAGGTTGGAAGTTTGGCCCGTGTGCCCCATACAGAGCTTTGAGTGGCCGGAAGGTTAGAAAAGTGCTAATTTACCATTTGTGTTAAAGTGTAACTGCATCCCAGCTCTGAGCCTGAATCCACACACTACACAGCGCTGAAAATGCATCAAGCAGCTGAGTGAGGGGAGGGGAGGGGATGAGAGGGAAACCCCCATTCAAATTTTAATTTGATGACGCATGAGCGAACAGAGTGTACATATGAAAACCAGCCAGGCCCTGCGGTGATTATTACCGGGTATGAAGTGTAGATCCATTTTCAGACCATAAAATGCAGATTTTTATAATGTATAGATGAAAGAACATAGTCAATAGTAACACCAGCACTGATGTGTCTCATCACAGATCAGTCATGTGACTTAGTTTACGGCTCAATAACACATTTTAGGGTGCAGATACACTCTAACTGTACGATTAGAGCATGTGACTGCTGCAGTTCTTGAAACGCAACACATCATAGACATCGTCGAGAAGAAACTATTTCCACTAACCTCCGTTTTATGCACCTTTTCCTTCAGAGCGCTGTCTTCCGACTCTGTCATAGTAAATGCCTGGCAGAAAGAGATGGAGAGAGAGTTTGAGAAAGAGAGAGAGAGTTTGAGTTTTAACAGCACTTTAATTAGACAACAGTATATTCCATTCTATGTTTCAATGTTATGTTTTACATACAAAATATAATCCCATCATCATTGACTGTAAACAAAGCTCCTTTATAATCCCACACACTCTTGAACTCCCCTACATCACCCATCATGTTATAAAAAGTATATTCTAGCATTACTCTACCCTTCACCATCCCTTTGAACATTGATGACACGTCTTGATCCCTATCAGACTCTATTTTTTGTTTTCTGCTAGTGTATATTGATAATTTTGCCTGCTCAATCAAAAAGTTTAACAATTGACACTTCTTTTTCTCTCTCTTAGAATAACAGAGAGAGAGAGAGAGAGAGAGAGAGAGAGAGAGAGAGAGAGAGCGAGAGAGAGAGAACACTCTTGCTTGCATAATTATAGTTTAGGAACATATACAATAATTAGGCTTGTGAACTAGAGTGAATTCACCTCTCTGATGTAGTGATGGAGCTGATCATCTGTGAAGGCCTTGCCTGTTGCTGGTCTTCCCAGTTTATGAGCGATGGTGTACAGCAGCTCCTTAAACAACGGTTTCAGCTTCAACACAAACACACAGAAGGGTGCGTGAGTACATCACCGTCTGGGAGGAATAAAAAGCCTAGGTGTCTCGGTCGTCCTATCCCATCTGAGATGAAATACCCCATATCTGCTCTCCAATGCATATACGTACTGCAACCCTACCTGCTGCTAGATAACTGTATTTACAGTTTCAATAAAAGGTTAGCTGGACTTTTACGAGTAGTTAACAATAAGAGACAACACAGCTAAAAACGAATAACACTGTGTTTCTGTTACAACGGTTAACTGTATTTTTCAGCCTGTGTCATATTTCAACTGTGTTTGAAAATCTGCCAAATGACATCTCAGATGAACGCTGCTACCTCTTGTTCCTTGTGTCTTCTCGCTTTCTCTTCTGGGTTTGCATCTTCCTTTAAATCCTGATGAGACGTGTATGCAAATATACAGGTTTTGTACTATATGCTGATTTGTGTTGAAAAAAGATATTTGAATGTGAAAGATTAGCTGTTTGGTCGCTTACCTTTCTGTCTTTCAATCCTCTTGTTGTGCCCAATCTGCGATTTTGAGCAGGGGAACTCTGACACAACAGACACATGGGTTGTAATAAATAAAAACGTAACATTTTCAGACATGAAATATCATTATGAAATAATAATAATAATAATATGGATAACTTTCTACCTGTTTGTTTCTCAGCCCCGTTGATCGGTGCGTCTGAAAAGGACAACACAAACCATTACATACTGTTAGCAAGCAAAACACACAGTTTGTCCGCAATTACATTATTAGTCACACATTTATCAATAATGAAATGCGATTATGTTAAAAACTCTTGTTGTTTCACAAGCAGCTATGGTGAACGAGCTCTAGAGTAAACCTTCCCTCAATTTAAAGAGGTACTCCTCAATATAGAGTGGCCCTTCAGTATTGCATGAAAATATATATCCTTAAAGAAGAAAAAACAAGCGTGTGTGTATGCAAAAACACGTGTCGCAAGGAGTGACACCGTAGTCATCCATTGAGAATACACAAATGAAATGAGGTCAAGGTCATGTCGAAGAAGCTCTAAGAAGCCTCCAAGTGCTGTTGATATTATTATTATTATTATTATTATTATTGTGTATTATTGAGAGGATGTGTAAGTATTTCGGAGGAAGGGTAGTAACCTGCACATTGTAAACGAGAAACACTGGAGTTTTACATCAGAACAGCCTGAGGTAAGTTGTAGGCTAATGCTACGGGCAGATAGCACTTGCTTCAGCCTGGGACTTCCTCGTTGTGGTCGGTGCATACAGGCGTATATTCACCTCCATTCAAACATATAGTAAAATTAGGTAATGCAAACCTGGAGCATCTGCTATACGCATATGTAAAAGCTCGCACACACACACACACACACACACACACACACACACATGCGCAAGCACGCATGCACACGCACACACACAGAGTGAGCTAAATATATGTCCACCAATCTCTAAGAAAACATGCCTCATGCAAGATCACCTGACCTACAGATGTATGAGTCATGGCCACACAGAAGCTTAGACAGATATAGACTGGATGTCCTACTAAAGTAATACCCTACTCTACTGCATATTCAACATTGAAGTTCTCTGGTGATTTCAAGCTATACAAAGTTACAGGCTACAACGTAAAACCTAAAAAGCCTAATTAGGCTTTTATCTCAAGATCTCAGAGACTGGTGTCCCAGTCCAAAGGTGCTGGCTGTGACCCCCGACAAAGGTGTAAAACAAGATGTCTAAGGCTAACATGCAACCCTGACATCTGAACACTTAATTCTTGTGCAGACAGTTTGTTAAATGTGTGCTAATGTCACATATGTTTAAAATCACTAGCCTAGCTTACACACATGGGTATAAACAACAAACAAAAATAGAAGAATAAAACAATTCACACATCAAAACTACGCCCACAATACTGATGGTTCTGGAAACATAGAAAGAGCCTATACGATCCATACCTGCTCAGGTGTCTGCAGCAGATTGATTCCTGCGCAAGCAAGTTCACTTCGTGTTGACATTACGATGTCAGTCTTTGACAATCACCCCTATCTGACTGGTCTGGTGCTGAGTGTTAGTATGCGTGCCAGTAACACTGCTGCCTAGTGATAAAGCATCAGACGACAGTCGGCCCGGAAGCCATCATTTCCTGTAGAAGGAGGTAAAGCGCAACTTAAAACCGTTCTTCTGGAGCGCGTCGATGTGATAAAGGAAAAGTTTCATTGTAAGTGAAATGATTCATGTAGCCTGCACCCACCACATTTACCACCAAATTACAAGAAATACGGCCCAACGTTTATGGTTAAACTGCCTAAGGACGTGACTTTGGAATGTAGTTGACCAATTTATCCTGTAACTGCACGTATATTATGAAAGCTATGTGTGATTGAGTCCAGTCCAACGTTCAACTAACTGTATATATATA
>JAODUE010060884.1:3547-16701 GCA_027564755.1 Amblyopsis hoosieri | reverse complement strand
TAGAGACAGACATCACTAATAGAGACAGACAGACAGCACTAGTAGAGACAGACAGCACTAATAGAGACAGACAGACATCACTAATAGAGACAGACAGACAGCACCAGTAGAGACAGACAGCACTAATAGAGACAGACATCACTAATAGAGACAGACAGACAGCACTAGTAGAGACAGACAGCACTAATAGAGACAGACAGCACTAGTAGAGACAGACAGACAGCACTAATAGAGACAGACAGACAGCACCAGTAGAGACAGACAGCACTAATAGAGACAGGCATCACTAATAGAGACAGACAGACAGCACTAGTAGAGACAGACAGCACCAGTAGAAGCAGCAGCTGTACCTTCAGCACAAGCATCTCCACGTGGCTGGTTGTCTCTCTCTCAGTCAGCTGTGTTTGATCCATCAGGTCTGCCTCCGCCCTGAAACGATAACAGCACCGCCCAGGCCGGCGTGTGATTGGCCAGCACCGCCAACACCCAGGCCGGCGTGTGATTGGCCAGCACCGCCAACACCCAGGCCGGCGTGTGATTGGTCGCTGAGCCGCGTCACGTACCTCTCCTGCCTCTCTCTCTCCTCCTGACTCCTCCTCTCCTGCTCCTCCTCTCTCTCCCTCCGCAGCTTGGCCTTCTCCTTCCTCCACTCCTCCTCTCTGGCCTCTATCTCCTCCACCTGCACACGCAGGGAGGAGACCACCTCCCTCTCCCTGCACGGACACACACCCACACACACACCCAGAGAATACTTTTAAGGCCATATTTTGAGAAAAAACAATAGCCTAGCAATTACACCATCGATATGTTTAAATCCATACCTGCAGGGCCCTGGTCTCTCAAGCCATGCCTTATATTTGTCCAAGTGAAGCCATACATTATTAAATCGGCATGCATTTCCTGGAATTGCGTTACATCTCACAAAACCAGCTCAAGTCGGAGTCTGACATTAGTTACCCAGCGCAGAGCACCACATAACACCAAGTTACGTGATTGGCTGAATCAACATAAAAGTAGGCTAGGCCTATTGTTTACCCAATTTAATATTCATCATCATTATACAGGAATTTGTGAAGAAAATGTCCATGCCTTTTCCAAAACCTTCTGTAATTAAGTATTTTTCCAAAACGTCTTCAGGCCTGGAAATTTATATTTTCAAATTCCATATGTTTTCCAGGTTTTTCATGACCGTACGAACCCTGACACACGCACAGACACACACACATGCAGACACACGCACAGACACACACACACATGCACTGACACACGCACACGTGCACAAACATGCACACACACACACACACATGCACAACCACACAGTTAAAAACAATTGGTTTTACTAGAGTGTTTGTGAGCATGTGTGTCCATGCGTGTGCGTTTTGCAGGTACCCACCGGGACAGGACTTCCTGTGTGTGTGTGAGCTCCTGCTGTGTGTGATGGGTGTGTGTGTTGTCCGCCTCCAGCTGGGTGATTCTGTTCTCCAGGGCCGCTCTCTCCTCAGCCCAGCTCCTAACACACACACACGCACACACGCACACACGCACACGCGCACGCACACACACACACGCGCACACACACACACACACACACACACACACACACACACACATAGGGTAAAGGTGTTTGTAGGACTGGGCGATATGGACCAAAAATAATATCCAGATACATATTTAGGTTGAATACTGATACACGATATACATATCGGTACTTTCTATAAAGTGGGCTAAAGCCTTCAGGCATATAGAATAAACAGGTGTTTGTCACACTAGCTCCTAGTGAGGAGGAGAGTTTTTTCAAGCCTTGGAGAACACCAATCAGACCTATCCTATCAGGAACTACTGGCAGCTGTGTGTGTGTGTGTGTGTGTGGTACCCACTGTGGTGTGTGTTGGGTGGGTGGGTGCAGCTCCAGGTTGAGCCTCTCCAGCTGTGTGAGCCTGTTCTCCAGCTGAGCCTTCTCCTTCTCCAGCCTCCTCACACACGCCTCCACATCCTGACACACGCGCACACACACACACACACACACACACACGCACACACTCCATCATCACTGCTGCTCATACGGGGTCATCAGCAGCTCTATAGCCTGACTGACGCATGTGTGTGACCGACCTGCTGTTCCTGGTGCCTCCAGTAGAGGGCGGTCTCTGCCTGCGCCAGGACAGACAGCATGGAGGACATGTCCTGCTCCAGACCACTGTCCACAGGGTCAGACGTGTCAGGGGGGTCAGTGGTGGGGAGGGCTCTGGACTGGTACGGCACAACCACAAACACAGCTGTTATACAGGACATATACACACACACACACATGTTATACTGTACATTATGCACGGTGTAATGTACAGTATACATTATACTGTACAATACACATTATATATTGTACATTATGCACGGTGTATTGTACAGTATAATGTACAGTATAATGTATACTGTACATTATACTGTACAATAGAAAAGCCATTATATATTGTACATTATGCACGGTGTATTGTACAGTATAATGTACAGTATACATTATACTGTACATTACACATTATATATTGTACATTATTCAGTATGCCTACATCTGAATGGAGACATTGACGTTTATGCAGGAGAGCTAGTGAAAACATTGGTTGCATCTGTAAATACTAATACATATCTAAATAAATAATAATCTAAATACTAATACATCTCTAATTATTACTAATACATCTCTAATTAATACTAACACATCTCTAATAAATACTAATACATCTCTAATTATTACTAATACATCTCTAATTATTACTAATACATCTCTAATTAATACCAAACAGACTCTCACCAGTTTGGCCACAGCCTGACTGACAGACTGCAGGGTTCTCTCTGCCTCTCTCGCCCGCTCATACTCTCTCTCCCCTGCCTCTACCCACACTCGCTCCTCTTCTTGCAGGGAGCGAGAGAGCTCCGCGATCCTGATGGAGAGAGAGGGAGAGAGAGGGAGAGGGAGAGGAGAGAGAGGGAGAGGGAGAGGGAGAGGAGAGAGAGGGAGAGGAGAGAGATATAGTTAATGTTCTTAATGTTCATCACTGATGTTATTACTGTGGAACTATTTGTTATATTGTCTTTCACAATACTGTTGTAATAAGGCTTTTCTATGGCCAGTCTTAGTCTATTCTATAATAATAATAATAATAATAATAATAATAATGAATTGAAAATGATTTGTTTATGGCTAAATGTAAGTCACTGCCCCAATAAAGTGAACTGTGACCTCACCTATTCTTCAGATGGAGAACCTCCATCTGGTGAAGGAGATCCACCTCTGGCACCTCGCTCTGCTCCTCCTCCTCCACCCCTCTAGGCTCTAGCTCCCTCAGGGAGAAGGCTCCCAGTGTGGTGGAGGAGAGAGGGGCTAGGGTGGAGGAGAAAGGAGCTAGGGTGGAGGAGAGAGGAGGAGGCGCCGCTTTGGAGCAGGAGAGAGAAAGGGGAGCACAGAAGGAGGAGGAAGAGGCCAGGAGAGAGGAGGAGAGACGGAAGAACTCTGCCCTCAGCTGCCACAGGTCCCTGGGAGGAGAACAGCTACAGTTACAAGCTGGTCATTAAAGGTTAGCTGTTGGAGAGAACGCTTGCTAACTTGTACGTCTGGTACATCCATTAGTTGTCCAATGCATTTCCATTAATGTGAAGATGCTATATTTGGATGGACATCGCTAGATAACCCGCTTTTGAAATCGGTAGGCGTGAAACTTGTTCTTGGCGAACACACTCTCATTGCGAGATAAATCCTGTTACATGGGGTTTACTGGTGATTAAACGCTCCGAGATCAACACCCCCCTCCCCCGTAATCCGTGGGAGTGCGGTTTGCTTTGTCACACATAGAAATCTTGCTTATGGAGGTTGACACACACACACATACATATACACACACATAACACTAACTCTAAGACCCATACCTGGTGTGTGTGTGTGTGTGTGTTGTACCTGTCGGTGGCGGTCTTGACAGAGCGACAGTGTGTCCTCAGACCAATAACGTCTCTCCACACACGCATCAGACGAGACTGCTCCTCTCTCACGTGGGCTGTCAGGCGCTACGCACACACACATACACACACACGCACACGTAGAGAAACAGACTCACATTAAACTAAAGGTGTAGTCAGCTACTGCAAGCTAAATGTAAGCTAATACACTTTGTCAAATTCAACAAATATCTCCTCATACTCTGCTATTTTACCACTCTCTGCACGTGTTGAAAAAATTATCTGATACGTCTACACATCCCTGGCTCCGTAAATAGGAACATAAACAAAGTGGCGAACACCGCTCGTATCAACAAAGCCGCAACACTACACTTTGCTTCACAATGCATTTCGACGTGTGATGCGTCGCCGCGGAGGACTGCAGAGTGATACTGTTTTGATTTGAGCTGGAAGTTAGCAAGAATGACGGACCATACCTTTAAGAGAACACTCGAGTCTAGTGCTTTAAATGACTATTGATGGAGAATAACTAACTAACTGTTAATTAACTAAAACATTAATACACCAGTATCAGAGGCTGGTGTATTAATGTTTACATTAATACACTAATTAATATTAATAACATCAGACCAGACAGTAAACCTCTTTCTCTCTCTGCCAATCAGCTTCGTTCTGCCCCCCCTCCTCCACAGCTGTCGTCCAATCAGCCGTAAGCTTTTGCAGGTCCTGCCTCAGGTCCTGGTTGTCTCGCTTTAAATGGTTGAGCTGCTCTTGGAGAAAGGTGTTCTTCTCAGCCAGGCCAACAGACCTGTGGCGGCGGTTAACCTCTCTGATTAGTGCCTTGCCAAATGGCAGTAGCGTTAGCCTTGTTAGCACAACCCAGACGTTTGACATACCTCTGCTGTTCCTCCTCTAGCCTGATCAGGGTGGTCTCAGTGGTGTCGCTGCGGTCATCTCTGATCTGTCACCAGGAGACGCAATGCCACAACCACACATCAGCTGTACAGTAGCCAGCCCAGGACAAATGTTAGCATGTCCTCACGAGCAGGCAACTGTCATGTCACGTGTGAGCGCTGCAACTAGTCATGTCACGCTAACATCACATGCTCACATCAATATTGTTGTTAGCGTGTTAGCAGTGTAACAAGTCATGTCATCACATGCTAACATCAATATTGTTGTTAGCGTGTTAGCAGTGTAACAAGGCATGTCACGCTAACATCAATACTGTTGTTAGTGTGTTAGCAGTGTAACAAGTCATGTCACGCTAACATCAATACTGTCTTAGCGTGTTAGCAGTGTAACAAGTCATGTCATGCTAACATCAATACTGTTGTTAGCGTGTTAGCAGTGTAACAAGTCATGTCACACTAACATCAATACTGTTGTTAGTGTGTGAGCGCTGCAACATGTCATGTCACGCTAACATCAATACTGTCTTAGCGTGTTAGCGCTGTCATGTCATGCTAACATCAATACTGTTGTTAGTGTGTTAGCAGTGTAACAAGTCATGTCATGCTAACATCAATACTGGGCAAGTATGTTCCAGCCTTTACAAGTCATGCTGCACCTCCTTGTAGAAAAGCTCTCTCTCCTCTGTGTTGAGGCTCTGCTCCAGGTACTGGCAGCGAGTCGTGCACTCAAACAGCTGACGACAACAACAACAACAGACACTGACGTAAGTGAGAGCCACACAGTAGAACTAGCAAACAGGGTAGTACTAACATGCATGCTGACCAGTGCATACCTGCTCCAACAAATATCATTTACCTACTGTAAACAATGAATAATACCAATAGAAGTGTTCTTACTACTACAACTACTCCGTATGAATGTGAATTATATTCATAGTGCTGCTGCTACTACAGCCTGATAACGCATGCACCCACACACATGCACACGCACACATGCACGGACACACATGCACA
Organism: Amblyopsis hoosieri; assembly: GCA_027564755.1. Taxonomy (NCBI): domain Eukaryota; kingdom Metazoa; phylum Chordata; class Actinopteri; order Percopsiformes; family Amblyopsidae; genus Amblyopsis; species Amblyopsis hoosieri. The sequence continues at coordinate 10,828 of JAODUE010060884.1, read as the reverse complement.
CACCCCTCACCTTTCTTTTCAGCTGGTTTATGATAAGGGCTTGTCGCGCCTCTCTCTCTCTCCCCTCTCTCTCCCTCTTCCTCAACCCTCTCTGCTCGCAGTCCAGGTGGAGAGAGAGGGCAAGAGATGGCTCCAGAGACTGGTCCAGCTGGGGGGAGGGAGATATATATATATAGACAGAGAGAGATGAAGAGATAGAGAGAGCATGAGGAGGGGCTTATAGAAGGTGTTCGGATCACAGGGTTCCCACTCGAAGTCAAATGTAAAATGTCCTGACTTTTCCCTGATGTTCCGTAACTGGAACTAACATAAAAACAAACCAGCAGTCTGTGTAAACAGGATAGCCAGCATAGCAACTATAAACGTTGCCAGCATGTAAGTATTCAGCCCAGGAGGTTCAAGATTTGTTGAGACAGCTCAATGTAATAACACCACATCCAATAACAATTTAATTACCGGTAATTGCAACTCAAATTTAAACATGCTGTAAACATGTTCCCTGATGACCATGATTTGACTCAAACAATTATCAAATGCATTGACTTTCCATGTCTAGAATAGACTTATTAAAATGCCATGTCCAGTGGGAGGCAGTGTTTACCCTCTCTCTGAGCGCACAGGCTCTGGACTCCAGCTCCTGTCTGGCTGCATTGCTCTCTGACAGCTCCTCCTGCAGACGAGAGATCTCCTCTTTAAGCTCCGCCCTTTCTTCCTGCCAGGTGAAGAGCCGCTGTTTTTCCATGGCCGCGGGGTCTCGGTCTAATGCCTCCAGGTGTCTGCCAGCACATCAACGCAGGACTGGACTAGAGTACACATGCAGCTCTAGTTAACATCTAGACATATGTTAACAGGCCAGCGTGAAGATGACTACCAGAAGTTTATCCTAAAACAAACTTTCAGTCAACTGAAGTCCGACAGACTGACTGAACGTCAAAACAACATGACTGCAATATTGTGACGGTACCACACAACGTTACTCATTTTTAACTCGACTCTTAAACTTAACTCACAATATCGCAGTAATCATGTTCGTCGTAATGGTTTCACCTTAGTTCTATTGCTGAGGAACGTGTACTAGTTTAGTACGTTAGTTTGCCTGTTAGAAAATCAACTTGGAAGATAGATGGGATGGGTCACGTCAATAACTATGAGGGTTCAATCAGATTTGCGACAGACAACAAACTGCAGCCAATATGACCTCAGCTTAGTTTATTAAGTTAGTGTTCTGTTACTGTTATTACTGTATTGTGTACAATAGAAGCAGTTTACACAGAACACTAAGAGCAACACCAGCCTGGTCCTAAGCGGGCTACCGCTAGCAGCTAACGTTAGCAATAGCGGGACAGGCTAGTATCGTCTACGGTACCTTCAAACAACCATCTCGTCACATACCGCCGGACACCGTCCCAAAGTATCGATATTATTTCATTCATGCAGGGTATCTTTAATGTCGCTCATCTGGAAATGAATTAATGTATCTGCTGCAAAGGGACTCATTTATGACAGAATTCAAAAGTTTCAACATAACCTCTGACCTGAGGAGCAATGGAATCACCGGACAAGATTTACCGCGTAACATAATGTTGCACTCCGGTTTTGACAGCGACACCTACTGACGTTTAACAGTTATAACAAAAAAATACATACATCAATCTGACTCATTAAGCATTTACATACAAAGCATATATAACAATACAGTAAAAACGTTTATACAATAACATGTATTAGCCAATGAACAATGAATAGATATAAAATTTGTGAATATTTTAACAAGTGCAATTTGTTATTATACAGTTTATATATGACAAAAGTAGCATTCAGGATAATAATAATAATATATGCTAATATATAGCTATACATTAGATTAGCTTATCATACACATATAAATCACAAAACACAATGTGTCATGTTCATTCAACAGTTTGGGTTATATCTAATATAGGCTGTATAGTTGCTGAACAAATACACTGTTCATTGATTTTTACAGTGCTAAATATCCTTCATAATGCTGAATATTCAGATTTTCTTAAACATTTTCACCCATTAAAAACACTTTGGATTTGGAATTGAGACCTCCTGCATCTTAAATAAAATAATTGCTCCAGAACTGTCCTTGTATTCACCTCCATGTTATTGTGACTGTCAGTACTGATGGGTTCTATGTCTACTTCACGTCAAAAGTAAGTATCTGTCTTCTTAGCTTCCCGTGGGCAAACATGTTTGTTGTTTAGCAGCAATGATAGCAAGATTTACAGAATCAGATATCTTCTTATTTTTTATGTACCATATTGCAACAGAATTACGCTCAGTACATAATTTGATATTGGAGCAAGAACTTCGTTCAGAGGCAGTTAATTGTGTTACTGTAATACAAAAATACATTTAAATCTCAAACATATTATGATTTTATTCATAATAGTATGGTTACAGTCTTCAGTGAACAAATTAAATTACCTCTATTATCATCGACAAAACAAGAAAGAATGAAGCTTATGAATGGATATTTAGCCTCCCAAATGAAAACCAGGGATTTGAGCCCAAAAGCTTAATTATGTTGATCACTTATTATAGATAATAGCTTGGCCTGGCCTGGCCAGAAGGTCATAATTTTAAACCCTGTTGTAGAGGTAATACTTGTCTCTCAGCATTAGTGTCTGGAGGAGGGTTAGCTTTAGTTAGCTCCATAGAATGTGGGTTCTGATCCACTTACAGAAACTGGAGCAGGTGCATGTGTTGGTCTTGGGTTCCAACTCATTCTTAGCTAAGAGTCCAGGAGGTTGTCAGTGACGTGAAGTGCTGGGGTCGGGGTCGTCCTGGCTCCTCAGTGGGTGTCAAGTTATAAACCCTGACGACGCGCTCATATGTCTGCAGTTGTATTTAGGTGTGATGATATCACGGCCAGTGTGACCGAGTTGGTCCATCCCCCTCCAGGAATCGAACCCCGCAGAGAGCGGATGCTCTACAAGACCCAATTGGCTCTAGTGTGTGTTGCCAGAGCGTCCATTGAGGTGTCAGAGAGTGAGATTGCACTTACTGTGCAGATGCTTCTAACCACCCAGGAGAGGAGAGGAGAGGAGACACTGTCTTCGTTTGTATTTAGGTGTGAGCAACCTTGGAACCCAGCGGCTACATCGTCTAACGGCGATTAAGTATCTGGGGCAAGGGCCAATCATTGTTGGAGTATTTCCTGCCAGTAGATATCGTGGCCAAGGCTTTTTATACTGGTCATTGTTAACAGTCCAGTTTTGCTTTAGATGGATAAAGAGTTGAGTTCAATTCATATTTATAAACAGATATCCACACATGAATGCTAATTATGAGCTAAATAATCATTAGACCACAGCCTCTGCTTTCCAAGATTGGATATTGGCCAATGCTTTCCGCCTATTTAGCTCTCCACATGGACATGACACGGCTAGTAATACTCTGACTACAAGCGTACTACAGACGCAAACCAGGACTTATCTGGTGCTAGAATTGTCTATCTCTGCAGAAATGTCTCAGATTCTGTATATTCATATGCAGAAATCTGCAGAAAGACGCTTCTCTCTTCCCAGGGTCTTTCCCACTGAGGTGGGCTTCACAGAGAGAGTGATACGGCCCCTCATACCGGCTCCAGCGAGCGTCAGTAGGTCTTGAGCCGGAAGACCTTGCTGAGCCTGGAGGTGGCGCTAGAGTACACCAAGAAGGAGCCCTGGCTGCTGGAGAAGTGTTCCCAGTCCCTGCAGCCGAACGTGGTCACACTGTGTACAGGCACGAAGCCCTCGGCGCCCTGCCACCTGCACGCACACACACATGCACACGCACACACACACGCACGCACGCACAAGCACGCACACGTACACACACACATACACAGTACATATGTACGCACATGCACACACACACACACACACACACATACTGTACATTATTTGGTTAGATGCAGTCACATAGAACTGTGTAACTTTTAGAAGTAAGTAGTAATAGGGCATACTTGTATTACACAGTAATAACTTCAGGAATCTAATCTAATATAAAATAATATAATATAATATAAATAAATCTACTATAATATAAAATAATCTACTTTAATATAAAATAATCTAATCTAATATAAATACATCTACTCTAGTCTAATGGTATTTTCTCTCCATCAGTGATTGAGAACAACTGAGGACCTACTTGAACACCACACTTTTGAGCGTGTATGAGCTGCCATCGTGAGAGTTTGCCACAATCAGAAACTTCTCTTCTCCCACTGTGAAGAACTCCCAGTCCAGAGCACTGCACACACACGCACACGCACACGCACACACACACACACACACACACACACACACACACACACACACACGCGCACACACACACACACGCACACGCACACACAATCACACCAGCCAACGTAGGTTGGTTAACTTTCAACTGTTAACTGTGAATACGAGTTTGTGTGTGTGCATGTGTGTGCGTGCGTGTGCGTGCATGCCCACCTGTGTGTGAGGATGTCCTGGAAGCGTATGAAGGTCTGTGTGAGGCTGTTGAGCTCGTAGATGGTGGAGTTGATGGTGTAGAGGCTGGGTGCGTTCTGCTCCACCCGCTGGCTGTTAGCCACCACCAGAAAGTAACGCTCCCCTATTTGGAACATCTCCCAATCTGTAGCCCCCACTGTCTGGAGGGGGAAGAAGAGATGAGAGGAATAGATGGAGACATCTTTATGAGCGTATGATGGTTTGGTGGTTGACTGACTTGTACAAACAGCTGAGATCTTCAAAAACCCCTGACTTCCAGCAGCGGAGTTCCCCTCTCTCTCTTTCTCCCCTCCCCCGCCTCACCGGTATGTCCTGGAAGGGGTGGAAGCGCCCGTCCACCCAGATGTACACCGTGGAGGGCAGGAGTGTGGTGGAGCCGTCGAAGGTGTTGGCCACGGCCAGGAAGTGGTACGGGCCGACCCGGAAGTACTCCCAGTCATATGCCCCCTGGGTGCGCACTGTCTGGTGCTCCTCAAACAGCTGGGCTCCAGAAGAAACCAGAATAACCCAACAGAAACCAGAATAACCCAACATAACCCAGTAAAACCCAACAGAACCCAGAATAATCCATAAGAACCCAGTAAAACCCAACAGAACCCAGAATAATCCATAAGAACCCAGAATAACCCATCAGAACCCAGTAAAACCCAACAGAACCCAGTACAACCCAGCAGAATGCAAAAGAACCCAACAGAATGCCATTATTACATTATTACATTTTTTTACAGTATTTTGCTTTACAAAATAAGTCAATATGTTTATTGTACTGTGCTGTATGTACCGCTCAGAGGGCATGTTGTATGTCATGTACAGCTGTGCAATGACAATAAAAACTATTCTAGTCCATTCAACAGAACCCAGCAGAACGTCCCATCACAGACCGGATGATCTGATCAGAATGCTTCTAGTGGCTATGCAGTGTGTGTGCGTGTGTACCTTGGTTGCAGGGTTCCACCTGTAGATTACACTGTGGATGTTGTGGTTGGAGTCTTTACACACACACACACACACACATGTGCACACACACACACACACACACACACACACACACAGATTGATTTATATCACATGTAATATACACTGGCTCATAAAGTGTGTGTTACGGTACTATGTGCTAGTGTGTGTTATTGTGTGATAGTGTGCACGTGTGCATGTGAGGTTGTGTTAGTGTTGATCTGAGGCGTGGCCACATGACCGTTCTCATGGTTGAATGGAGCACGCGCACACACACACCCACACACACACACACACAAGTAAAATAAAACATAAAAGTACAGTGTGTGTGTGTGTGTGTGTGTGGGTGTGTGTGTGGGGGGGGCATACATGAATGAATAATCAAAGAGGGAACGATAGTATCAGGCTGTAAAACCACATCTGAGAGGAGGGGAGGGGGAGGGGAGAGGAGAGGAGAGGAGAGGAGAATCGCACTGGGTAGGTTGGTGGAAGTCAGAGTTCCCCTCTGTAGACTTCCTGTGTACCTCGTCTGTGATTGGCTACAGCCAGGAAGCTGTGGTTGTGGATGCGGAAGGCCTCCCAGTCCCGTGCAGAGTGTGTCTGGATGGACTGGTAGCGCAGGAACCGCCCACGCTGCTTATTCCACCTGTAGATGATTGACAGCTCGCTGCCCGCCTCCCCGGAGTTAGCTACTACCAAGAAGACCTGGGCGAGAGACACAGAGAGAGAGGGAGAGAGATGGAGAGAGAGAGTATTACTGGCGTCTTGTGGTCTTCTCTCCATCATCGTTCAATCCACTAGTTAAACTCTGACTCCACCCCCCAGAGTGGAGGAAGGAGGGGCAGGACTATAATATCAATCACACCCAATATGAACTTTTGCCTTTGATTCTTAACATCTCTCTCTCTCTCTCTCTCTCTCTCTCTCTCTCTCTCTCTCTCTCAGCTGTGAGTGTGGTTTGCCCTTTCAGGCCTCCTCCCTTTTAATCTATTTGCTTTGTTTGTTTCATGTTGGTCTCTCTATCGCACACAGCTGTGTGTGTGTGTGCGTGTGTGTGTGTGTGTGTGTGTGTGTGTGTGTACGTGCAATTTGCTTCCCTCAGCAGCTCTGTAGAAGTTGTGACCTCGGTCACACAAAGCCTCTACAACCCCTCCCCCTTCCTCCCCCTCGCTGCCCCCATCAGCCCACGTGTTACCATGGCCACATCCACCAGCAGCACATCTAGCGCCCCTGGTGGGCGGCGGCGGCGGCGGCGGCGGTGCTAACCTGGTCGTCCACGGTGAAGTGCTTCCAGGCGCGGGCCTCCTGCGTGGAGATGTTCTGGTGCAGCAGGAAGCGGCCGTCCACCCAGCGGTACAGCCCGGAGCCCGGCCGCCGGTCCCTGGGAAGACAGCCCACCGCTTTTTTCAGCACACACACACACACACACAGAATGGGCAGCTAGGGGATCGTGAGGAGATATTCGCTGAGCTTGACAAAAAGGGCATTGGCTGACAATCGCTGACTGAAGCTTTAAGTAAATGCACCTGTGGGCTGCAGCCATGAAGAGCCCTGCTGACTGTATGGAGAACACCTCAATGTCGAACGTCTCTGAGCTGGTATACAAGTCCTGGTAATCCTCCACGTAATCCAACCGCTCCTTATCTAGAGAGCAGCGTACAGTACACACTATGAGACACTATGAAGTATCAACACAGTGTTAGTACACACTATGAGACACTATGAAGTATTAGTACAGTATTAGTACACACTATGAGACACTATGAAGTATCAACACAGTGTTAGTACACACTATGAGACACTATGAAGTATTAGTACA
>JAODUE010060873.1:0-16701 GCA_027564755.1 Amblyopsis hoosieri | reverse complement strand
AATTTTGTCATTGCTATCGGGGTGTAAAGAGAATTTCAAGAAATATTACTAAATGTGCTTCTGAAGCAAATTACATATTCATCCTTTAAATGATCTCTATATATTGTTAGCATTATTATAGCAGCAAACATCTATTTACAATGTAAATATATAGTGTAGTAATGGTGTACTGAGCAGGGAATGACGTCACACTTTTGTTTGTGTTGTAATCCCAGCTCCTCTCTTTTGTTTACATAGCTGGGCCTACTGTGCACGCACGCGTGTGTGTGTGTGTGTGTGTGTGTGTGTGTGTGTGTGTGTGTGTGTGTAGGGCCCACGGAGCGTTTCTTTCAGATGGTGATGCTTACTGTGCTAGTGGCAGAAAGTAAACTGTGTGGGGGGGGGCATGAAGCATTCATTATAGTCTGAGATGTTAATGCTTAGTGTGCCATCTAGTGGCAGAAAGTAAATAATATTATAGAGCCACTTGAAGTGAACCTCACTCTGGGACACCTTAAGCGATACTTTAGCACAGACGCTGGAGCCCTAGGTTCGAGGTCCAGTGTGGGACGGACCCGTTACAAATACACACTTATGTTGTCTAACCATTTCTTTTGCGTCTAGATGTGGTCACCGTGGTATCAGGTTCCGTGGGGATCTCAGCGGCGGTCAACACAACCTACCGCTGTGTAAGCCCTGCCTTGTTCAGATTGGGTGGAGCAACCGTCACTTTCTCGGACATGAAGATGGAGGCCTACATGCCTCTAGAAGACCTCAGCCCTGCAGGTGTGTGTGCGTGAGTGAGCGAGTGAGTTAGTTAGTAAGTAATGTATGAACAGTCTTTCCAACATGTCTCCCTCATAGAAAGTGTTTGCACTATGGACCAAGTCAGTACCACAGCTGCACCCCCTCCTGTTAGCACAACCACCCCGACCCCAGCCCCAGGTCCGACACCTCCGGGTACGCCCGAGCTTGGCACCTACTTCCTGACCAACAGCAACGGCACCGCGTGCCTCCTGGCTCGCATGGGACTGCAGCTCAATGTCACCCATATGTCTCAGTCTCAGAATAAGGTAAAATGATGAGCAATAACACTATTATTGTTTGCTACACGTTATACAATTAGATAATTTTAGCATGTGCTTTTATCCTAAATGACTCACAATGAATACAATTACAAGGAGCAGACAGGCATGCCATGTCCTCGGCTCGAACCCTTACCTTTCCAGATAGGGAAGGTAAGGGCTGATTCAGCTAAACTGACAGGCATCTTCCTGTGTATTTTGCCAGACTGTGCAGACCATTGTAAACGTGAATCCTAACCAGGCAGCCATCTCAGGGTCATGTGAAGCCAGCAATGCTACCTTAGTGTTGATGCAGGAGCCAACCGCCAACCTCACCTTCAGTTTTGCTCTGGTAACTCCACTGCTGTTGTGTTGCGTTGTGTGGCCTATATACTGGCCCGTCCCATTCCTTACGGTGTTCTTTTGTCCACAGAACTCCACGACCAACAAGTATCACCTGAGTGGCCTGACACTGGTAGTTGATTGGCCTGATATGGCTGGTAAGTCGATGTTCACGTAATGTGCTTCAACACAACGATGCCATTCACATTGATCAGGTTAAAGGCTACCCTGTTATTCACATTGATCAGGTTAAAGCCTACTCTGTTATTTCTTCCTTTTTGTCTCTCTCTCCAGCTCCTCTTTCACTCAGTAACAGAAGTCTGGACTACCTGCAGAGTGCATTAGGCCGCTCATACATGTGTAATGCGGAGCAAACTCTAGTTGTAGTACCAGCATTTTCTCTCAACACATTCAGACTGCAAGTCCAGCCCTTTGGGGTCACTACCAACCAATTTGCTACAGGTAGGCCTGAATTGTCCTTCCAATGACATCAACGTGTAATATAATTGAGAGGAATGTCACAGCAGCACACAGAGTTATTTGAGACTTCCCGGCTGTATGCACCAGTAACGTTTTCAACGTTCCTTCCCTACCGCCACATCCTCTGTCACCATGCAGCGGAGGAGTGTCAACTGGACCAGGACCAGATGCTGGTCCCCATCGTAGTGGGAGCAGCCCTGGCTGGCCTGGTGCTCATTGTCCTTGTAGCCTACCTCATTGGAAGGAAGAGGAGCCATGTTGGATACCAGACCATCTGAATGTCACCTTGTCTAACGTGTGTATACTGTACTCACACACAGTACATGTGTCAGTCTGCAGGTGCACATACTCTACATTATAACGCACACGTGTACGAGGGGACAAATAAAATGCAGGTTTTCAGATTCACACCTTTGTTACAAAAGAGTTTTAAGCAATATTGAACCTTTGTATTATAAGCCCTTTCTGCTCTTAAAATGTTTCAATGTGATACATTATGCTTCAATAACTTATTTCTGTTTTGTAAATATAAAATTAATTTTTAAAACTGAAGCCATAGTTTTAAGTTTCATATAATATAGGCCGCTGCAGTTTCAAAGTATAACACATTTTTAACTTTAGCATTATGGGAAAGAAAAACAAATCCCTTATTTGGCAGTAAATAATGAAAATGTTGTTTTAAACTCATGGATTGTAGCCAATATCGAATGTGATTTTATAGTATGTACGGTAATTGCTTCCATTTATAAAATTAAATTGGCATGGATATACAAATAGCCTACACTTCTTAGCTAACAGCATACTTTTGTTCAGATGCTGTAATTGAGATATTTATCATACAATTGTCATGAATTGTGTAATTGAATGTTTATTTTTCCTAGGAAATACTTTAATTGCATTTTCTACTGCATATTAATGTAGTCAACAACAAAAAAACTTTTCTTTTTTAAATACCATTCATTGTTACATGCTTTGAAATACTTGTGATAAATAAATTGTGTCTCTTTCCTAAGCTGTGACCTTTTAAATGCAGTTAAACCCCCCTATTAGACATGAATTAGCATGGATTTCCTGGCATTTTCCAAAATACCAGTCTAATAAAAGAATAAATGGGCTACAACATTTTAGGGGGTTGAAAATAGTCCATATTTTAATTGTGCACACATTTCACATTACACTAGAAATGTTTACCCCAACACCAGACAGGCAATGCTGAGCTGCTCAATACAGGGTAGAGATACTACACACTCTAAACTCTGTCCCAGAAATATACACTCATACTGTATATAAAAGTATTAAATAGGCCACCTCACCTGACCATTAAGTTTGCAGCAAATCAAACCTACGGACACACTTCATCTGTGCTACTTCTTATGCCTGAAGCAAATTGCATAGTTATGCATGTGAACAATTTCACAAGAAAACACATATTTTAAGACAAATTGCACAATGAAATGTGAAATCTACAGGATTTCTAGCTCATCTATGCTACATTCATAATTTAATTACAAATTATCTTGCTACTACTTAAATACAAAAGACATTTCTATGTCTATCAGTACTAATAAATATTATTTACAGAAACGCAGTGTTTAAAGACACTAAATGTAGTATAATCAATGTGACTAAAGTCAGTCATGTTCAGAGAAAAAAAAGTGAGGTTTTGCAGTTACAAGGTACACATCTTATTTGTGCTATAGTTCCTGCAGAAACCTGCATTTCTGCCCTATATTCTTAATAACCAACAGAGCAGGTGTGGTATTCAAGACCACAATGATATTTGGTTGATTGCAGCAAGAGTGAGAACACCTGCACTTGAGTGCTCACACAGTTGTATTGGCTGGCATCCTGGGTAAAGCCCATATGATGCACGGGCAGTGTACCTTCAATGTAAGAATCATAAGTGTTAAATTACCCAGGTCCATGCCACTAGGACCATGGCAGGAAGCGGGAAGGAGACAATGGAGTGTTAAAGAGAGAGAAAAAGGCCTTGGTATGTTACAGTGTGCTTGACTGACACAAGTCAGTGGTCAGGACTCCTCTGCGATGATGCGGGCGCGACACGTTTCCCTGAGCTTGGATATAGTTGCCTTGGAGAGACCTCCTGGCTCTGTGAAGATTTTCTAGAAAAGAAAGTGTCACTCATGGGATGTGTTCTTCAAACAGCATTGTTGTCAGGGCACCATTAAGTCAAGTCTTTCAGTCAAAAGGCAAGGAACTTCTACATACAGATGTCAAATGTCAGAATTGTTTCTAGCACATATGCAAACTATTCTATACAAATCCTGCCTGTCTGGTCTTTTTTTGACCAGAACCTAACTGATGAAAGACGTATACCTTCATAAGCAGGCCAGCCATGTCTTGCTTGTGACCAGGGACAATATATGATCTGCCAAGCACACACTATTTACACATGGCTAAAGAGCTCTCAATATTTAGTCAAAATACACTTAGGGCAGCCCCATAACCAAACATCAATCATATTAGTGATGTGCTGTCATTCCCAACCTTAGTGCTCCATTTGAAAACTGTTGTCCAATGGAAAACCGATTTATACATTTGTTTTAATGGCTCAAACATAATTATAACATACATTAGAAATTAAAATATGAACTACTGTTAATAAAAGCACCATTGTTCAGTAACCACATTCACTCTTAATGCATCAAACAGTTAGTGCAGTGTTATATATGCCTATAGACTTTCTAAGCACGGTCTCACTATTTACACAATAGTGATGCAATGAATGAATGAAAGAAACCCACTGTACTGTTTCTTCACCGCACAAGAAAACCATGTCCAAAAAAACTCATTAATTCCAGTTTCTTGCACTACTGTCGATGTTTACTGTTTAACTGAAATTAAAACTCGACAGCAAACTCATTTATGATGTCCAGTCGCTGGGCATTCTGGCTATTTCTGAGCTCAAGCTTACTGCAGGGCGGCTGTGGCTGGTTGGAAATTAATTGGACTTTACCATTGTGTGACAAAACCATTTTTAGTATGTGTGGAGGTATATTTAAGGGAAAGTATTGTTTTAGAAGTAATTATGTACTATGCTAAAGTAATATGTGAAGGAAAATTAGAAATATAAAAAATAGCAAACTTCTGTGTGTCTCACAAATATGATATTTTCACAAATAAGTTTTCCCGGCAAGGCACATCACCTGACCTGGTTTACGACTTTACACACACGCACGCACGCGCGCGCGCGCACACACACACACACACACACACACACACACACACACACACACACACAATTATGAATGCTTTACCTGCGTGAAAGTGTGACATTCATCAACAAATGGCCCACGGGTGATCTGCTTAAAGATCTGGCATACATCCAGAAGGGAGCGAGCATGCTGAAATTTAGCCTGGCTGTGGTGAATCAGGGTCAGGGCTACACGGAAAATGATTTTGGAGCCCTCGTAGAAGAGGCAATCCCAAATCCTCAGAACCGTCTGCAGAGGAACAACACGACATTAGGAGAATGATGCTGACACCCACCACAAATCCTGTGGTTCCATTACAGCGTTAATGTCAACAAGCCAAGCACGATTCCAGATTAAACTATGTAATACGATGGCACCAATTATATTCCAATGTAAATGTAATCTGACAAAATGTTTTGTATTCAAATTGTCTTAAAGCTAATCTGACAAATGAAAAGGTTTAGAATAATGGGTGGCATACATAACTTAACATAAATGTACTGTATGTCTCTTGGCTTTGGTCTAAAAGGCTTTCTACAAGGTTTAGCCAAGATGCTACATCTCTAGCATACGACTCAAAGACATTATCGGAGGGATGTTTAGATAGGAGACCTCAGAGCATAAAGGCACCAGTATGAAGCAGCCTGTATGGACAACATGGCAACATCATTAGCAAAGGTATCGGCAGGCAACACCATTACCTCAACAGGCAGGATGTCGATGAAGAGGCAGATAAACCAACGAGATACCACCAGGCTCCACATAACATTGTTCTCCAACATGGTCTGCCACACCATAGGGGCTTTCACCTTCACAAGCTCCCCCAAAACTTCCTGGTCCATCCTCAGCCCCAGCATGGCTGGGCTATAGTAGTCTGCATCACAAACAGAAATAAGCACATATTAATGCTACTAAAGACCAAGGAATTATGCAACCAGAGATTTTAATTTGTAATTGGAAAATGTTTTGGCACTTTTGTAGTGTCACTTCTCACTCCGCCAGAGCAAGTTTTAACTTACTTTTAGTCCATATTTAATAAAAACACATCACTGTCATACTATAAACACTACAATACTAATTTGTTTCTAAATGTCCATAAGATGGAAAAAAAGGTTTTAAAAAAAGCATGTGACTGTCCTTTGTAAGTATTGTACACTTTCTAGATGTGATCGTGTCTTGTGCTTTGTCTGGTTGGTTGGCCATGCTTTACAGCAGGGCTATTCATCCCTGGTCCTGGAGGGTCGCTGTCCTGCATGTTGTAGATGTCTCCCTGCTCCAACACACCTGATTCTAACGAGCAATTCATTAGAATCAGGTGGGTTGGAGCAGGGAGACATCTACAACATGCAGGACCAGGGTTGAGTAGCCCTGCTTTACACTGTCTGTTTCTCAATTTGCATTCTTTTCTGTTCTTGCAGACTTGTGAAATGTGATCATTCACAGACAAGAGCCTTTTTCACATTTCCGGGGTACGACAATGCTTCTGGTCGGATTGTATACGTATTGAAAATGCTGCAAACGAAGAGGAGGGCTCACAGTTCTGATTGTTGCGTACGTTTAAGTACCAATTCTAGCAGAAAACAGCCATATCTTAGTTTCCATTGCTTTCCAGCAGACGAGGACCTAAAGAAGAAATTGATCATTGCTATCGGAGGGATGAGGGGCCAACTTTTAAAGTTTTGTGGTGTAGTACCTGTGTAGTACCTATGGCTGCAGCACTCATTACCCCACCGTAATATGTACGTAAGGACCGTTAGCAGAATGAAATTGGGATGTACTTCGGAAATGACTCTTCTTCACATGTGAAAGAGGCCTAGTAATGTTTCAATTCACACATTTGCATCTAGCCAAGAACGGATAAAATACCCAGAAGTGTACCTGGTTTTTACCAAGGATGCATCCAGTAGTGACTTGTGTGAGCTTGTCAGTGGATTATCCCAGAATGCATTTCGAATCAACAAGTGGCAATGGCAGTCGAGAAAACACACAACAAAACTAGCTATAGTACTTTTTAAAATACTATGGTTATTGTGTCATGAAATGCTGTTTTAAGGGTTTTTGAAGTGAAAATATGTTTTAACTTCAAATCTGTGGTCGATTTATCAAGATGGAGTCTAGTTTAAAATTTGCTACAATGATTTCATAGATGCAAAGTCCCTCTAACAGACCGAGACAGCCATGATACCCCGCCGGCTATCAAGCGCTCAAAGGCGTATACAATTCTGCGCTGATAATACCGGTACCAGCGTTGTCATCCCTGAGCCCAAGATAGTGGCAATAGCCAAGAGCGATAAACAAGAATATGCATCTCAATCTAGATCTGTCCTCGTGTTCCAGACCATTCTCATAAAGGACACTTGGCAAGAACGTACCTCTCAAGATGACAAGTACGTTCCTAGCGTTCTTGGAATTGAGAAACAGACAGTACTTGATGAGCACACCAAATAAAGATGTGTCTTTAAGTGAAGAGACGTAAGAGGTCCTAAGCTATTGAAAGACCATGACCATGTGACTTCCTACATGGTTATTTATGAAACAGATACACTGCGATTAGTGCCGTAGCTCTATACACAAACCTGGCAATATGTGGCCTAGAAGAGCCACCATTAGCCAGAAAGATTTTTCCTCATCCTTTGTGATGAGGAGCAGGTACCCGGCAATGAAGTTCATTCCCTAAAATCAGAGATGCCGTGGCAAACACACACACACACACACACACACACACACACACACACACACACACACAAAATCAATAAAGACTAAGAATATAAATACATTGAAAGGTACTGTTTGTTGACGGTTCCCACCTGACAGTATCCTACAGCTGGATTGTGTTGTCCATAAGCCAGTAGCACATTGTAAAGCGGTTTCAGGAAACAAGGGTTGGAGGTTTTGCGAAAGTGGATATTGTCTGGAAATGTTCGGTTCAAGTCTGGGTGAAGAGGCCATGTGTTAATAGGCATTATAAAAAAGGTGTTTAAGAGAAAGTTAAATTATTTAGCATGAAAGGGTATGTATTGCTGACCACATTAAACCTCTGAATGACAGAATACAATTAAAATGTACATACATTGTTAATGTACCATCTAAAAATTAACACCAAGCATTTATGTAAAAAAGCCTTCTTGTACTTGGAACATTGCAAATGTTCCACAAGGCAAAAGCAGATATGACAGGTATATGCAGCTAAGCAGGTAGACACACATCCGTGTTTGAACACCTGACAATACATTTGATTGATACCTCTGCCAAAACCTCTAGTTAACCAAATCATGCTGTGGATGGACTCAAATTAAATAGAAATAAACAGAGCGTATACAGCCAGTGAGAGGCTGTCACACCTGTGCGGATGGCTTCCACTAGCTTGGGGTCGTGCTGAGTTTCCAGAAGAGCCTGATAGTAGCCTGGGTTCTTATGCATCCGCTCTTCAGCCCCGCTAGCTGCCATCCAGATCAGCGCTCTGTGCTCGTTTGGAATGCCTTTACGTACATAACGCTTCACTGAAAGGGAGGTGCACACACCTCTTCATGAGCAAAACAAAAAGTGACAAAAGTATGCCTGCCAGCCAGGCCTAAACGTGTTGTGTGTGCAGCTCGTGTAACTCACATTTGATATTTCTTTCCACCTTACTTCTCCCTTTGAGCATTTTGGACCATTTGATTGTTCGCCTGGTTAGCACAACCATGTACTCTGACATAATATCCTCGTATGTCTCATAATCAAAGTCTTCTGAGCGCTCAAAACCATAGGGATCCACACTGGAACAATAGCACAAATACAAGATAACATACTGTCTAAACATTGGTGGGGCTATTCACTGGATATCACATTTCATTTAGGCCTACTCCATTCCATGTCATTCCATGTACAGAAACATGTAGCCTACAGCCTATCTGGCTGTAGATAAAATCATAGAAGAAGGGTATGGCTCCACAGTTATTTAAAAACAGGCTTATGTAATAGCCTAGGGCTACTATAATCTGCTTTGAAGCCTAAGAATGCATCTTAGGCACAGGAAGTAGGATAGTCAATAGTGCAGCCTACTGAACACACTACACATATTGTATCGACTTGTTTAGACAGAGTTGAGCAAATTTCTAACGGCAAGTGAATAATGCAACATGGAAACAAAAACATGCAAATTTTAGTGCATCTGTGTACAAATAGAGGAACCAACCAAACAAATCGACGATATCCCAATTGTGCCTGAATTCCAGGTATCCCTCCGTGTTATCGCGGTGTTTTCTTTCAATAGAACACCTGCCTCGTTTGTACGATACTAAATGCTATTGCGTGTTAGAAAAGTACGACCATGACCCGCCACGTAACACAGCCAAAACCCCACATTATGTGTGTTTGGAAACACTTTAGGTGAAAATGTGACAATACTTCTATTTGCAATGCAACAATCCTGTTCTAACGAAAACACACATTAACACACAGCTGACTAAAATAAGGTTACCTATCCATTCTGTTTTTTGCGCTACCGCTCGGCGACCCAAGCAAACTGGGAGGCGATCGGATCCCGTTCGTGGCTTTTTCCCGTTTTTCCATTCCTTCTTCCAGACCGCCGATTTGAGCAAAAATCCCTTTTAGAGTCTTATACAGCCACCTTGTTCTGCCACGTGAAACGTGCTATCTTGTATTCCAAACATTATGAAAGCATACGCACAAAGACGTAGGATTAGTTGTTCTAACTTTCTCCATGCGTGCGCACTACACAGCAGCCCACCTACAGCGTACGAGCAAACTGAGAAAAGTGTTGCTGGCTCACGTTGCTCTGACTTGCTGGTTCAACTGCAAACAAATTCGACACAGGCCATAATAAACACAGCAGAACAAAATGTATTTTTATTTTCACGTCCGGTAAATTTTTTTACTAAAACTATAAAAATATAGATGATAAGAGCCAGGTGGAGTGTGCAAACAGGTGCTGACGTATAATATGACTGCCCGAGAAACACGTCAATCAAACATAAAATGGAAAATACGACCGCCCTCTTCCGTACGTAGGCGGGTCATCACTCCTTTAGACCAATACGATTCTGATAGGTAGTGGCCTGACCACAAATGGCATATTCTTGTCGTTATTGTATATCAAGTGTTTCCCACAATAATAACAGCAGTATTATCGTTGTACACTGTCCTCAAGTTTATGGGGGACATACTGTCACGAGCAAGGATAATTTAGACCTAACGAAATACATCCCACACATTTGTGGTTGATGTCAGCAGACATTGAAGATACTAATCTGTAATTATTGAGTCGTCAGTTTTAACCAGGTTTTAACCAATCCCATAAAGGTAATGTGATTATGGGGCAGGATAGTGGTCTCCGTAACTCAGAAATGGAAGGTCATGTGGTTGAGCCCAAGAGTTGGCCTGTAAGCATCACTGTCTAACCGTGTATGTAACCTTCTCCTTGTAGTATCCTACTCTAGTATTTGAAAATTGTTAAAGATAAAAGCTCTGCTTATTAATTATGATAAGCCTGCCTATATGTCCTTCAATGACTAGCCTACTGCAATATTACATTAACTAAGAACATGTCATTAAATTAATGGAAAATAATCCAAACATTTATATGTCACTAATGATTTTACACGTCACAAAACCACTGGGGTATTCTGTGGAATAATTCACCACAGGGAAATGGGTTTACCATATCATCACTAAAAGCAAGCCACACATCAGAATCTGAAGATATTTTATATATGAATATTGGGCATTGAGTTTCGAATATACTTGATTATATTCTGTAACGATGTGTTTGTCATTACATTACTATAGCGTCAACTCTACAGCTTTCATTTC
Organism: Amblyopsis hoosieri; assembly: GCA_027564755.1. Lineage (NCBI taxonomy): Eukaryota > Metazoa > Chordata > Actinopteri > Percopsiformes > Amblyopsidae > Amblyopsis > Amblyopsis hoosieri. The sequence goes on along the minus strand of JAODUE010060873.1, from coordinate 5,807 downwards.
ATGTTGCATGTGTAAATGTTTAACTTTCAACATTTGGTCAGCCTTCTCAAGTATCAGTATACTGAAATCATTTATTTTCAATATTTTGTGTTTTCAGTGTCTCAATTAAGTGGAGTTAAAAAAAATGTACAATGTTGTATTCTTATATTTTATTGTAGCTAAATATTATCAAGCACATTATCATAAATTACTAGGACAAATGTGTGTCTCAATTGTAGAGGTTACCTTGAGGTTATCAGTGCTGTTTGCCATCATATGTAAATGCCCTTGAAATTGTTTATTCAAGCAATAGTCAAACTGATTAAATGAGAGTACATTAGAGATAGTATGCCTCATTTTGAATTTAATGGTGAAGACTTAAAAATTAAATGTGTCAGTGAAACGGATGATTTTAGGTTTGTACGTGAGTTTGACTGATGGATCACCGTAGCTTATCGTAACATACTTTGGTCTTTCATTTTGGTTGCCTAGCTGAGGTTCACTATGAGCAGTAACTGGAAGGGCCTTCCTTCTCTCAATAGACGTGTCACTTTGAGAGGTTCTATTCAATGTACTAATACCTCCTGTGTCTTTGTGCAGCGGTTGTCCTTCGTTTCCATCCCTATCCTGCTCTTGGTCCTGATATTGCTCATCTGCAGCTCCCTCTGCATTTATCTCACTGTGAGCAGCTAGTGCCATGGTGTTGCCCCCGTCAACCAATACCTCTTGTGGAGAGACTCCAAGTCTTTGTAAGGTATTGGTATTGTTCCTATCTGTGGACATCCCCTTTCCTTCCCAGTCTTCTCCATCTTGCTCTTGATGCTGCGCTTTTCCCTTTGCAACATGTGAATGAAGGCTTTCTGGATGCCATGCTTTCTCGCGTGCCGTATTAATAGCAGTCACAGTATTGTGACAGTTTGAAGGCGATGTGGTGATCTCCTTAGAGCTGGCTGCTGGTTGCACCAGATCGGGTAGATCCTCTGATCCATAAACACGTGGGATGAGGTACTTGGGCAACATGATCATAGTTTGAGGTTGGTCTGTCTTTCTCGCTGCCCTGTTTATTAAAGGGGTGTGCTCTGTGTTTGTATACAGATCCTCGTTTATAGGGGATTTCATGTAAATCTCTTTGTTAACACCATTGAGGAGTTCAAGTGTGCTGTCCTCCATGGAAGAACATTGTAGGACCACATCAGAAATGTGTTTTTCCTTTTTATGTGGCGTTATAAGGTGTGGTCTAGGATACATGACTGTGGTCATGTTTTTAACTGCCACAGACTCCTGTTTGGGAGAGGAATCTATAGCAGGGGTGGAGCAGGGCTGATTGGAAGCCACATAGCAGCTCACCAATTCCTGTATCTGGGGAGAAAGCATCTGAGGCTCTGGGGAAGACCACTCCTCAACAGCAGTGGAACAGATGGGAGATACAACACCATATTGCAAAGTCTGAGCTTTACTATGGCATTCCTGAACTGCATTTTCAATATTACAATGCCATTCTGAGCTCTTGTCAGAAATGTTTACATCTGTCAATGAACAATGAGCCTCAACCTGATTTGATCTATGGTGCCTCACATGTTCGTCTCTAGAGTGCTTCTGTTCACTCACAAAATCAATTTCTGAACTCTGACTCTTTACATCCTTGTCCATATTGTGCCATCTGTTAATGACCTCCGCTGAACCATGAACCTGATCTGATATAGGGTTCCTCGCATCTCCTAAGGGACTTTGTTGGGTATTTTGGTTACCATGGTTTGAAATGTCTACTGTTAGAACATGCAGACCTTGCTCCTTTGACCTTTGCACATGTCTGTCTGTAGATGATCCGTTTTCTTTTGGTTGTTTTCTGACGTATTTGCTTTTGTTTTTCTTCAGCAGTCTTTGTTCACTAACCGTTTGACTTTGTTGTTGCTTGCTTTCACAGGAACACACTATCTGCTCAACGCAACCTTTCGATATTACCCATCCACAGGCCTGGTCATTTGAACCTCTGAAGTGACTTCCCTGGTGTACAGTTGCCATGGTTTCAAACTTCTCCTTTAACAATGAAAGGAGGGGTCCTCTTCCCATCGACCTAACACTCGGCGGTTGTCCCCGCACATCTACACCCCTTTCTTTTTGATCAGCTTTGACAAACCTGGCGACCACATCCTTCACACTGCTCCCTCGCTTCAGCCTTCGCTCTTTGTTGGTTGGCTGCCTATTCCCTGCGTGTGTGGCGGGCTCAGCATCTTCTCTCTGGCTCTCATTTCCTTCACCTCTTACTTTGAAAGGTAGAGCCCCCACCTGCCGATGGCGGGTGACAGGGGGCTTGGGTGTAGACCTCGTGAATTTAGCCTGAAGGAGTTGGAATGACGTGAGGCGTCGGCGTGTATTATCCCCCGCCGTTTGACCTCCCTTCGGTCTTCCTCCTGTCCTGGGATGTCCTGGGACCACCGTGTGTGTGTTCCTGCCAGTGTCACTCCCTGTTTGATTCGCATCACCGCCCGTCAGCTGAGCGTCCGGGGACGTGGACTGACGACGAGTCAGCTTTACTGTAGCGTCTGACGTCAGTACAGGCCGTTCGCACGTCCTCATGTTTGCAACAGGTGGACTGTGAACATGTTCATGTATACGCGCCAGGGTGGGCAGCTCCTGTGTGAGATAATGTAGGAGGGTCTCCAGGATGTCTCGGAGCTCTGGATGGCAGCTCCGATCTTGGACCAATTTCTTCAACATACTGGCATCAGGGCTGATTTTGGTTATGTTGCATTTCTGTCTGTGGAGAATGGAAGACATAACTAAATCTTCTTAGGCATATATGTATATATCTATATATAAATGTACTTATGGTATATAGCCTACTATACAGATGTACTGTATAAATACATTACAGTACATATAAACTCTTACAAGTGCTTTAGTCCATTTTTACCATTGTTATGCAAACTATGGAGATTTTTAACCTGCAATATTCTGGCAATGCACAGGCTGTTATAGGTCATTCATTAAAAGGGTGCAGGCAATGAGAAGTGGATATAGGGAAGTGACCAAGGATAGGACGAGAAGGGGTCAGACAAAATGAATATAATATTTTCTCTCTATTGCTATAGATACAGATAGACAGTATACTTCAATAATTTTAGTATGGTTTAATGTCATATTATAGCCACCAGATATTGTCGACAACAGTTCAGGCAAAGTGCAAAAACAATAAAAACTAATTACGGTATTAGAGCATTTTATTTCTTCAGCAGCTAAAGTTCATGACCCTATGGGCCTAAATGTTAACCTGAAAAAGCCCTGGACAATTTGTTCAGTAATCAACTAAGGATATATAAGGTAATGCAAGGAAGCCAAGTTGAATATAATTATATGAATTGGAAATCAGTATTTGTATGCCCATGGCAATAACATTCTGAACATATAAGGGCCTTGTATCAATTATACACTTATATTTGTGTTGGATGTTAATAAAGGTTAGCTTCAGGTTAGCTTCTTATCACTGTATTCATTATCTGTGTGTTTTCCACATTTAAAAATATAAATGTAATATTAGAGCAAATATTTGCTGTAGCCGTTAAAATTGCTCTAGCTAAATTAACAAATTTCTGACTATAAAACAGATCACAGACCAAGGCTGTATCTTAATATCCAAAATGGCCACCTTTGGTGTTATAAATATTGTTACCAGAGACAGGAGTATGCCAAAACCTGTAATCCCTTAGAGTGGGGATCGCAATGGAAGAGACCAGAGAAGTGTACAGGCCAGAGGATGCCACTTGAGACTATTGAGATACTACCAAGGACTAGAGAACAGAGTGGGACATGTAAGCAAGCAGCCATAGGGTCAGGTGCAGTTCCTCTGATAGCCAGTAGGGGGTTCAGCCAGTGTAGGTTTACTTCTCTGTGCACTTCTCTACAGATGCTGCTTTGTAAAGTGCAGCTCCTAGCTCCTCCAGACGCTGCCGTTTGTCCAGGTCTTGGTACAGGCCTTTGGGGACCTGGGCCAGGCCATGCAGGAGGCCGTAGAGACACCCTGCGATCAGGCCCGTGGCTGGACTCTCACCTGTGGGATGGTACAGAAGTGACAGTGGAGAGTGCTGGGCTTTATTTAGTTCCCATTTCAATTTGAAGTAGTTTATACAACTGTGATTTTCAACATTTTGATCCACGACCCACATAACATTGTTCACTAAGAGACATCTCTGTGCACAACACTGAATATACAGTATTTGGCATGTTTTATAAAGCTATATACTTTTATCCATGTATCTATGATTGCCGTGCTTCACTTTAAAGCACTTTAAAGTGCAATTCTTGTCTGAAAGGGTGATTGCTTATTTTTATTTCACCTTATGGCATTTTTCAGTTAATCTTTGGATGCACACGTGCATATCATCCCACCACTGTTTAATAAACACTTAGAGCTGAAGATTAAAGGTACAATTACAGCGTATTATTATTATTATGTTAATGTCAAATACAAATAGTCTGGCGATCCACTCTAATAATCCCTGACACTATTGCCCTCACCACCATGGAGCATGGCCCGTCGACACAGCTCTGTCCAATCACTGCCAGCTGCCAGGAGGGCATCGTAGGCTATCATAGGGGCATCATGGCCCCTACGGCCAGCCCGGCCCTCTGAGCTCCAGCGCTTATACGTCTGTTGAGAGAGCCATATAGAAACAGGAGGAGAATCCAGAGCGTGGCCTGTGTAAGAGTAACTCTATTCATGTAAACATGTGTAAATGACATTATTGTGTTAATTGTCTCAAATGAGTTACTTTGTCTGTTTCGTCAGGGTCGTAGGGATCAGGGAAAAGAGGTTTGTTTTGTCCCTCCTCCGCAATCCCTCTCTCTTCCAGGTAAAACTGCCATTTGGCCTCAAAGTAGAACCAATTTTCCTGGTACTCTACAGAAAAAAGCAATTTAGTGTAAATGTTCAGAGGTAACAGTATAGCTTTATTTCTCGATTAGATAATACATTATTTATGCTACACATACATACACGTACATAGCATACTTGCTTTTGCTTGCTCGGTAAAGGGAACTTTTAATTAATTGACTTGCCCTAACCAATTGCCAATCAAAGAATGACACATACTCTACTGTAATTATAAGAAACACCTAAATGCATGTGTGCAAATGAAACAATACCCAAAACCATAGTTATTTAATATCCATCTGTCAAATGACATAGTAATACACTGAACTTACATGTTAATAAACTCTTAGATTACATATTTTACAGACTATACTATATAGTGTATATTGAACCTACCACCATGTGGTTTGTTTGACATTGCTTACAGATGTGTCCTTAGCACTGACCTTTGTATATAGAGCGCACTGTGATTTGTTAAAATCTGAATATGTCCCACGGATTTACATACATTCATGTGTCACTTGACTGGCCAACCCAGTTAAAGCGTCTGTTAAAGCCCCACAATTAATTGTGCACAATATTTTAACTATTTTATCCTTAGTTTAAGGTATAGTAAGGGATTGTAAGCTAATACACTTTTTGTCAAATTCACCAAATATCTCCTGCCAGTCCACTGCTTCTACACAGCCCAGGCTCCTTAAATAGGAACACATAAAAGGTGCACACAACAATATCCTAGCCTTCGCAATATATTTCCAAAGTGTGTAGTAGAACATCTGAGGGAGCACCCTATGGCATTGAAAGGAGAGGTGTATGGAGTAAAATAGTGCCAAATGTCTTTATGTTAGGTGACTTGAATATATCCATCCATCCATCCATCGTCATCTGCTTATCCGGAGTCGGGTCGCGGGGGCAGCAGCTTCAGCAGGGGACCCCAAACCTCCCTTTCCCGAGCCAC
>JAODUE010060862.1:7500-16702 GCA_027564755.1 Amblyopsis hoosieri | reverse complement strand
TCTGTCTGTCTGTCTGTCTGTCTGTCTGTCTGTCTGTCTGTCTGTCTGTCTGTCTGTCTGTCTGTCTGTCTGTCTGTAAACTGTGTCTATTGGTATCAATGTATATTAAACCATCTATCTATCTATCTATACCTGTGATGTAGTCAGTTGAATTTTCTTCATTGTTCCAGGTGTGTTGGAGGCCAGGTTCTCCCCTCTGTTCTTCTCTCGTTCCCTGTCCCTCTCCTGCTGCTGTAGGACGGCCTGTCGCATGGTCCTGTACTCCAGGGAGAAGTTACTGACGTTTCGACAGAAGTCCTCAGCATTTGTCTCTCTCACCATGGCTTTTGAGTAGCCTAGGAACAGCAAGAAGTTGTGGAACCTGAATAGAAACATTAAGCGTTGAACCAAGACAAAAAAATCAAAACGCTGTAGATTCATAATGTTTTCCAATGCCTTTGCCTGCTTCTACCCACCTGTTGATGACTCTGCGATGGACGGCTCTCAACACTTTCACCTTTTCCTCGCACTCTTTGAGGAACTTGGGCAGCCTGCTGCGAAGGGAGTCCTTTCCCTCACCGACATCCCTCTTTTTCTCCCCCCTGCCTCCCGACCTCTTGTCGTCCGCCCGCTCCAGAAGCCTGAGCTGGTCACGCGAGGCTTTGCATCGGGTCTCCAGCTGGCTGAGGTTGGCTTGGACTGAGGAGTAATCGCACTGTTTGGTGAGAGAGAGAGACATTTTTTTTCAAGGGTAATTTCTGTTGGCGGTAAAGTTTGCAAACCATCGTCATGAAAGCAAACGTTGTTTTTGGATATGTAACCTCCAGGAGTGCTGTTGTGCATCTGAGTGGCTGACACATCTTCACATACTCACACCCATTGAGCGCCCCAAAGTTCACATCATTCTCTACCCCTCCCCTGATAGACGTACGGCTTCAAAAATAACCAGTTCGCTGAAAAGTATAAACTGGGGTTCTGGGGACCAACTGCTGTAACTATTCGATTAATAGGCTTTGAGGGTTGCAACGAGAGCTATAAAAATGAACTAAAGAAAGTCAACTACCCAAGAACCCACCCTCTCCTCCCCTGCTCCCTCCCTCTGGAGCGCTTTGGGTCCACCATTGCGAAGCCCATTTACAAACCTGTTGGAGCAGTGCGTATGCATTCATGTGATTGACAGGCAAGGTGTATTTGCTCCACTGAGGGCCCTGATTGGTAAGAACCTTCGGGTAACTGTCAAAAAACTAAGACAACATATAGGGAAGTGGGGAATATAAACCAGCAGATATTCTAACACTGAGCGCTGACAGATGTCTGAGGCATTTCTAGCAATTTGTACATATCAATATATTCCCACCTACTGTGTATATCAATATATTCCCACCTACTGCCCCTTTAAGGAGAACGCTGGCCTGTTCAGCAGTGACAGCACGGGCACATGCGCTCACCTTGCTTGCTTTCATGACAGAGGTTATGTCAGAGTAGAGGTCCGAGGAATGTGGGTAAAGCCGCAGCAGGAGGACGCAGACATGATGCAGCAGTGGCTGGCGGCAGTGTGTGTCCCTCACCTGGGACAGCTTCCCCAGGTAGCTCAGCTCAAAGCCACGGGCCTGGGTGGGTTGGGTGGGTGGGTGGAAGACCCACGCAGCCATGTGCGAGAACAATAGAGAAAAACATCCATAGGGAGCCATGCACACTCTTACCAACGATATTAGAACAATAACAAGTTGGAGCATTGCAATGCATTTCAATAGATGCAAAAATGGAACGCTGCAGGTCTCTTAAGTGGCCGTATCACCAATGGCGTGTTGCTGTGGAGGCTGGCGTAAGCAGCGCCCAGACGGCTAAATCTACCAGGCATGGCCTGAAACAAGGTCCATTTACTCCAAATCAGTTCATTGCATAAATATCGTTGTGGACTCAAATTGATCGTACTTGGGAATTAATGTAATATACTCATAAAAATACCCACTAACCCCCAGAGATAATAATCCGTTGACCTCCTCATTGATTTGCATGGAATGCTGGGCTGTTCTGATCAAAGGGTGAAAAGTCGTCCGTTGGACCCATCTCTTTGAAACAACCAGAGGGAGACAAACACATTCTTACCTTACACCCGTTTAGGAAGTTGCCGATGGCTAGCACCATAGCAAGAATATGCCTGAAGGTTTGACTGGCTGCAAGCTGTTTCATAGCTAACTTCAGATGGAAGAGGGGTTCAGCAATTTCCTGTTGAAGGGCGCGTTGAAGAGCCAATGAGGACATTCATACATAGAATTAACAAAACACATCCGCTTGTCATTGTATATAATATTGTATAGGTAAGATTGTGTTGCTTTACTTCGTGGCACAAATGAAATGATAAACAGGAATAATGGATTAATGCAAAATTTGAGTTTTTAAATGGAATTTGACAATAACACATACAGTAAAAGCCACTCTCTATCAAATGACATCATGCTGTTGTCTTCTTCTCCACTCACCCTCTCTAAAATGTCATAGTCCAGGGCAAAGGCCCACAGATGAAGCCGGGACCTCAAGTGAGAGATTTCCCCCAGAGTGAGGAGGCAGAGCTCAGCCTGATCCAGAACCAAATGAGGATTCTTGGCTTTGGCCTCCTTGATCAGAACAAGTTCCTCCTCGCTAGGGACCAGTTCTTGAAGCCGCTGTTTGTGAGCATAGCATATAAATTAAGATGGAACAATATTGAACACAAAACAAACATTATTCTATTTATATCTATTGTGTGTACAGTATGTGTTCTATACAAGGTTTACAATGCGTCTCCCAAATACAACCTCTGAGTGACTTTTTTAGGCTTACACCACTTAAGTAGACCAGCCTCTGTGGACCAGCCTGTCTAGAACATATACTGGTCTACCTGTATATCTTCTCTGTCCAGGACACTGCCGTCCATGCTGTAGATAGCTGGTGGGAGGAGACGGTATGGAGGCAGGCTTCTCAGGGCGATGGTGATGATGTTGCTCCGTTTCACCCCCAACACTGAAACTGCCGTCTGTTTCTATAGAGAAAGACAAGTCATTTTCTTCAGCCGCTGGCTACAAATGCGTGAGTGTAGGTTTTCTTTTGAACAAACAGTGTCGGAAGAGTCCATACCCACAGCTTCACTGATGATGTATTACGTACTTTGTATCATGTATAAGTGATTATGTATTTTGATGTGTTTATAAATACATGTTATAGGTTGGTTTTAGACCACCTACCAAAGCAAGTTGTTGGGTTTTGTGAAATAGTAAAATAGTACAAATAATACAACGGATAGAACAATCACTCTATCTGGTACAAGCATGTGCAAATACAATTGGGATCATATTTGACTTTGCAGGTTCTATAAGGGTAGACTATTGCTGGGTAAAAACTTTAAAACATTACATTACTGTTACATATTACATTACCATTACAGTAACATCTCACCCCAAATCCACCAGTTATGTTACAGGCAACACTAGTGGTCTTTGTCTCAAACAGGTACTCTAGACGCCTTTTATCCAGCTGAACTGGCTCCAGGCCAGCCCATATAGTCTGGGTCCCAAAGCGGGTCACTCTGGGCAAGGGAAGCAGGCTCTGCAGCTCCCTCCAGTGGAGCTTGAGGGTACGGCTTCTGATGGGCGCGCCCTTAGGTGAGACAGGGGGCAGGGGTGGAGCTAGCAGGGGTGGGGCCGGTGGAGGGACTCGGGTGCCCGGGGGACTACCCGGGGTTTGAGCAGTGACTCTGGTTCTATCTTCGTTGTCGTTGTCCAATCCAAAGTCTTCTTCATCCCAGAGGTCAGAGAAGTCCAAGGCGTTCAGTCGCAGGTGTGAAGTCGGTTTCGAGAACGACGCCCAGCATTGGTCAAACCCCCAGGTGAGGGGCGTGTCCTTGCTTGGGTCCAGACTCTTCATTGGTCTCTCTCGAAGCTCTCTTTATGTAAAGAAATATGTTCCGTTGGTGTACAACAGCAATGACGCAGTGCCACTAAAAAGGATGCAATGATCTTTCGTCATATCAGAATAGAGCAAGGACTTCCAATGTGTTTTCCCATCACTACAGTCTCACCTTGCTTGGAGCTACAGTGCTGTGTTTTCTCTGTGTTCAGTCTACAAGATGCTAATTTCAATGTATTTAGATTCCTTGTTCCATGTCATTAAAAAAAGCAAAAATGCCAAACCAAAATTTAAACAATAACTCTGGTTGTTTGCACGATACCCAAACCTGTAATTGCTTTGGTGTTTTGTCCTTCGTGTAGAAGTATTGTTTTTATCCAAATGTTGAGTGCTATGCTCCGTCAAGTTTCAAAAACACATTAAAATGCAGTCCCATGTGAAGACAAAAATATAGCTTTTTTTCAAACGAGTAAATATTTTTGCTATAACTGCAATGAGAGTTACAGTAAATCTAAGAACTTAATATGTTGCAGTTCTACGATATCCTTCTGATTTATCTGCAGCTCATTGAATCCCTCCATTGCGTCAGCCCAGACTCTCAGTATAACCTGCAGGGTCATTTGTAATCATTTGTCTTCCTTTCTTTATCCTCTTCACGCTGTCTCTCTCTCTCTCCCTCTCTCTCTCTCTCTCTCTCTCTCTCTCTCTGTCTCCTTCACTCTCTCTCCCTCTCTCTCTCTCACTCACTCTCATAACCAAACAGCTGATGTATCAGACTCGTTTATTTAAGTTGCGCCCTTCCCTTAATTTACTTATCCAGTCAGGATCTCCTGTTTGTATTGCTGCTTGTGTATACACAAACCTCTCTATCTCCTACCGAAGATCTCCCTCCTCCCACAATTTTCTTTGACATTACCCTTGCCATGGACATGTTGTACACAAACATGCCATTTATTTTGCATGTAAGACCCATATATATATATGTATTACTAGCAATGTAGTGATTCAATGACAGACTGTGTGTGTGTGTATGTGTGTGCGCGTGTGCATGCGTGTGTGTGTGTGTGTGTGTGAGTTTATATTACTGTAAAATACTGTATGTCTAACTTTATATTTGTATTAATGCAATACAAACACAATAATTGCACATTGATCCACTATTATGGAATTACATTTAGCCAGATCTGATAGTCCTTAACCATGGAGTATGAGGCACATACAGTATAGTGTACCTCATGGTATTCACATAGGGTTGGTTTTGCATGGTTGACATAATGACACTCCCTCCCATGGTCATTATAGCTCTCCCTTAATTACACTTTATCTTACAGAGCCACTGTTGTCTGGAGGGGTCGATAAGGCCTCAGGGGACGTTCAGGACCAGAATGAAGTCTGTATTTTCATTTAATCCTCTCTTTAACCTCTGTTTATTCAAGCACCCCTAGTCACATACAGTACAGTTAAAGCTACAATATTCTCCTGCCCCTTTGCTTTGGGTGTGTGAGGTTACTTTAGCTCTAACACATTTCCCACCATGTTTTACAATTATGCAAATAATAGGCTACTACTAAGTGTGATCATTGTTCAGTTTTTTAATTAATTAAGCAATGGAGGGTTAGGAGTATACTCTAACTACAGTACATTTATACTCTTAATGTATCTTGGTGGTTCAGTCCTTTAATCTAGTGGTCACTGAATTACATTTTACAGACAGATAAACCCACATGGGAATGGATAACTGGGTTATTCTCTTTGATGAAACTGCTCTGGGAGCTCTGTTCTTTTGAGTGTGTGTGTGTGTGTGTGTGTGTGTGTGTGGGGGGGGGGGGATTTGGCCCAGAAGCTATGGGCCGTAAGGTTGAAATCTCAGTGACACTAATATATTTATTTTTACCAGGTTTGGGTTGCTTTTTACATTTCATTTTGAAATACATCACCCTTTAAAGAAAACAGCAGTATGAATGGTAGGATAATGGCGAGTTCCAAAGCATTTTAAAAGTATGCCTACATATTGCAGCGACATTCTTTACCCTGGGGATTTAGCCATGAGGTTTGCCTGATTGGTGAGTTCGGAGAAACCCACTCTCGGTTCACCAATCAGTATTGGCTCTTGCAACAGCCCGTCTCCTTTAATTTCCCCTCCTCCTTTCATTGCACGCTCCCGTGTCTCCGTGTAGCTGTCATTCGCACCCGGCTGACATCATGCCGGGGATTACAATGTCACATATTTCAGAAGCAGAGCACGCTCATGGCTTTACTGCGCTTCTCCAACGAGTACATTTCAACGTATTGCTTTGCACATCCTTAGACTGAAAAACTGGATTTAAACGATATTTAACTGGATATTCTCTGGGAAGGATGTACTCAAGTTCAGGTAGGATACATAATTAAATTTCAAAAGATACGAAGTAATTTTTATCTGTATGTATAACAAGAGCGTTAATTGGCTACATGTCATTTCAAAGCGTCATGTTCTCTACGGCTCCAAATGTGTGGGATAGGCTATGCGTATACAAAAGTTGACAGCATAAAAGAGAATCCCGTTATTACGTAACCGGAGTGCAGTGTGTCGACCAGATGTGAAAAGGCTGCAGCAGCAATATACGCACTGTGATGACATAGGCTACAGCACGACCCTTACCGCTGGTGACGTCACGCACATGGTTACGCACATTGTTACGCAAATTTACCAGTTTTCGTTCCTATATAATTCCGCAACCGTCTGTGTAGCCATGATGATGTCATTTACAAGCATTAATACGACATAACAGTTGTTATTATGTGATTTTCAAGAATAATTCTATTTTAAAATAATAACAATAATTGATATATTTACTTAATCTACTCATCTACAAAGATATGAGCTACAAAGTGCTGATATATAAGAACAGATTGTGCTGTGTAGGTTGCTGGATTTAATGGAGCTGGCCCAGGGGTCAGAGGTGATGCTGCATCGGGAATCTGACTCTCGTGGCCTCTTCTCCTCAGCAGAGACATCCGACCATGACTGTGATGTATGTATCTCACTCTCTCTCTCTCTCTCTCTCTCTCTATCTCTCTCTCTCTTTCAAACCTCTCTTTATTTTTGGCATGAAATACAAAACTTTATGCCAAAGAAAAATCAGTGTTGAGGTTATTGTCTGGATGCTTGCAGTTCCAGATGTTACAGCCATGGTCTTCATGTGATTATGCTCTCCAGTGAGCTATTATTTGCATACATCTTATCATAATAACCCTCACATCTTGACCATTGACGCATGGAAGGCACGGCAAGATCTCCTAACGTAACACGGAGCTCTGTAAACGTCTCCTCACAGTGGTCCTCCACATCAACAGACAGTATACAATACAATGCAATATACAGTTAAGTTATAGTATGAATGCACCATAAATATAACATTTATGTTACATGTATGTCCTGTCTCTGGATTATTGATGTCTGTGTTTTAATGTAGCTCTCTCTCTCTATCTGACTCTCTCTCCCTCTTTCTCTCTCTATCTGACTCTCTCTCCCTCTTTCTCTCTCTATCTGACTCTCTCTCTCTATCTGACTCTCTCTCCCTCTTTCTCTCTCTATCTGACTCTCTCTCCCTCTCTCTGGCTACTGTGAGGATTAATGATTGTTTCTGATTTTGCATCACTAAGCCCACACTCTCAGTATAACCTGCAGGGTCATTTGTAATCATTTGTCTTCCTTTCTTTATCCCCCTCACACCGTCTCCCTCACTCTCTCTCTCTCTCTGTCTCTCTCTCTCTGTCTCGCTCTCTGTCATGTCTCTATCTCTCTCCCTCGCTCTCTCACGTCTCTCTCACTCTCTATCTTACGTCTCTCTTCCAGATGGGGGCGAGCTGTGAAGATGTGTGTGACGTAGTGTGCCTGTGTCATACTGCCCCCTGTACACTCTACCCTGAAGCACACATGCCCACGCCGGTGAGCACTGGTGTGTTTTACCTCGCCGTCGGGGGCATTCTGTCAAACATCCCCCGCTTCTATACCATATCTCTCAGTTTAAGAAAGGCTTTATTGGCATGACAAGGTCATTTCTCATATTGCCAAAGCAACAACCACAACAACAAATAAAACAAAAATGTATACATTAAATAAATTGAACATACATGGAAGTAATAAATATAGTATGAATACAGTTTTTACAAATACTGACAGTACCTTATTGACATGAATGCATGGTGATTGATGCAGGAAGGATGTCAACCACAGTCTCTCATGTTGTGACAGGCTGTCACTTAACGTGCTGCTAGCCTACAGCACTCCCTGACTCCTAGTAGGAGCACTAGTTAGTCTTGGTTGGGGAGCTTCTCTAAATCTATTGGGGCTATTGGGTGGGTTTTAAACTGATTGAAATATTGAATTCTAAGATGGTTGTATTTTGTGCCTTGGGTGAGGAAGTGGGTTTCTGTCTCGGGGATGTTAATTTCACAGTGGTCACAGTCTGTCTTCTGGTGGGAGCCAATGGTTATCTGTGTCTGCCTGTCTCCAATGCCAGACTGTTCTATCTCTCTCTCTCTCTCTCTCTCTCTCTCTCTCGCTCTCTCTCGCTCTCTCTCTGCATGAATTGATGAATGCAATCAGTCAACATCCACCTTGTCTTTGTCATGCTCCTGTAGGACACACTGATGTGTAACAGCTGTGGGAAAAACAGGGTTGTGATGACCCAGTACTCCGAGGGATATGGCACAGAGGTACTATGCGTGCGTGTGTGTGTGCGTGTGCGCATGTGCGTGTGCGTGTCTAAACTGAGTAATTCATAGCTGTGAGTGACATCTACTTTATAGGCGTATCCCATACATCTACACATCCTCAACCACTGCACAAACTTAAGCATGCAGCTACTGCTCAAGATAATAAGAAAACTAATGTAAAATAATAATTTCACAGCACCATTGATAATAATAATAATAATAAAAAACATTAAACATAATTTTTAAGAGTGAAAGAATTGCAACAAAAAAATAAAACGAATAAGAATCTTACAGCACTGTCAAAAGGCTTGTTCTATAGGGACCTTGAACCGCACTCTAGGATCCTATAGGACACGTTGTTTTGCAGTATATCGCTCACATCAGTCAATATGAGCACTGAGTCATGAAGCGCCCACAAGTACAGATGTCAGGTGACTCATACATAATGACACTGGTGACAGAGCTAAGTGTGCACCCACACACACACACGTATTTAAAAAAGTGCCATCTTAAATGTTCAAAATACCCTGACTAGGGTCAGCATTCAGCTAACAGTTACTAAAAGCGACTAAAACACATTTTCTTCTCTAAAGTTTCTAAATGGCTGTATTGGTCCACATGCTGTTCAATGGTTGTA
>JAODUE010060862.1:0-5000 GCA_027564755.1 Amblyopsis hoosieri | reverse complement strand
CTGCCCTCCTCCGTCCCCATTGCCCTGGTGCTCCTTCTGTCGCTGCCCCTCTCCCTGTCGCTCCTCCTCCTCCTCCTGTCCTTTCTCGGGCCCCGGGCTGACACCTGATCAGGCCTCTCTGTTGCACCCCAGGACAGGGTTCAGCAGCAGCCATTTTCTTTCAAGATGGACATAAACAGCTACAGCACAAAGCTTTTGGTGCTTTTTTTTTATAAAAAAAGAGTGTTGATAGTTCTGCATTATCTTTGTTTAACAGATTCTGAAAGAATCTCAGCAATAATATTAAGTCAAAATGACAGAAGATGTGTTTTTTATGTTCCATATCTTTTTATGTGCTTATGTATGTATGTATTTATTTATTATTATTATTATGTATGAAGTACAACATAACTTGAAATTACCAAATCGGACATTAAACTTGTACTGAGGATTTATTGGGAGACTAAACGACAAGTCCGGCTGTTTGCTGGTCTTGTAAATCGGTTAAATACTGTAAATAGATTACGGTTAGATCTTAAAATAAACGGCAAGAGTGAAATTAGTACATAAAGCACTAGAGTCTTGTGAGTGACAACACTAACAGCCAATGAAAATCTACTACCCCACTTCATGATAGTGCTGACCTGCTTACAGTCTATGTATCAGGCGTTCAGCGCTAGTCGCCCATGTAACTTACGAGACTAGCCGATCCCAGACACAGGCAAGAGATACATACGTCTGTTGCCATGGGAGCGAAAAGAGGGGAAGGATATCAGGGGTGCACAGGTAGAGTAGATGGCAGGCTCAGTAAAGTAAAATAAATGCACTGAGAAGGCCAAACTATGCAATCCAATTGTCTATACTGCGTTATTGTTCCGTTGACTGTTGTCTGTCTCTCAGTTATTCAGAAATTCTTGAAAGCAGGGATTTACGGTTCTTAAATAGAGCTTGGCCTAATTTTGAAAAACAAATAAATACTTACAGAAATAACAGGATAAATTGGTTCTTAGTACAAACTACTGTAGCAGGCTACTATGTGCATCTTAATGTAAGAGAATATGTTAAATATAATATTGAGATGTAATGTGCCTGCTAAATGTGTTAGTGTATTCCTTTTTCTGTAACTGGCCAAATGTATTGTCTTGTCATATGCATTTACCATGTCAATCGTTCATCATATATTCACATCCATATATCATACAATAAGCATGTGTTGTTTTAGGTAAGTTAACTTTAGATAGCATAATAGAACCATAGCAATTTGCCGTCCATCCGGACAGGGTCAAACTTATTTGTATTGAAGAGACACTCCTCGAGTCCATTGTGCTCTCAGAGCACACCCGAGGAGCACTTGAGGAGGTGTCAGATGTGCTAAGGCTGCGTTCCATTTGTCTCGGAAGTTGGCGCTCGGAAGTCGGGGTTCTCTGAGTTCAACTGTTTTTGTATTTGTCACTTCCGGTCTCGGAACTCAGAAAACAGCTCAGAAAACGAGTTCCGAGTACAAATGGAACACGCCATAAGACTAGCGGGAATAGGGTCCTCACAGTTCAGTTTGCAAAAGTGTAGGGGGCGCCGTCATTTAACCATTGAAACACTACAAAAAAATACATACTGTATGTTTATTTCTAATATCGCTCTTATTTTCCATGATTTGACAGTGTTAATACTTTTAAAAAGTATTCTGGTGTAGTTTTATGTTCCTAAGCACTAAGAATAGCTTAATCAAAATATATCAGGTAGAAAGCTAATGACCTTTATTTGTTTTATGCCATATATATATATATATATATGTATATATATATATATATATATGTGATATATATATATAGTATAGCATATGTGTGTGTGTGTGTGTGTGTGTGTTACACCCATGTTTATTTGCACCTTTCATGAGGCCATACGAATTCAATAAATGTAGATTGTATTTTGACAGCAAAAATGCCTTCTGTTGTCTGCTGTACTTGCAATTTCACCTATATTTAACTTTTTAAGTGAAACTAAGCTCATTATTAAAGACATTACAATGTGGGTTATTGTTTTTTGTTTCTCTTAAAGAGCCATGCCACAGTTTGTACCCGGAATGCCCCCTCTAAAATCTGTGTAACAAAAAAATCGTTTTGCAATCAAACATTTAGTTTGATTGCTCACTCCTACCGAATACCCTGTAGGCTCACTATGGCCTATAGTGACTCTAGTAAACTACAGGAATTATTTGTTGAGCTGGTTTTACAATAATATTCAAAAGCTTAGTTCTGCCTCTAAAGACAAGTTGCTCTTATTCCAGTGCTCATGTGGCACATAGCCACAGATGGTAGACTATATGTGCTTACCCACATTGGCCACAAGGGGTTTCTGATTAGCAAAAACAGGTATCTGGCACTAACTAACCAAAAAAGCCTGTGTGTTCAGACAGGAACACGGCACCTGATTCCTGATCGGAGATATTTACGATGATTCATAGCATTCAACTTCAACTATTAGCCTATATTAGCATTGGTACAGTAGGTGAGACTGTGGATAGTTTTAATATGTGTCAGTTGTAAACATGTATGTAATGTATTATAAGAAAACTCCCAATTTCTCCAATCAGGAACAAGTTACAAATAATATGATTCACTCTGCACATGCTAAATTTAGTCCTTTTTGCACATGTGAGGAAGTAGCAACCTGTGGCAGACACACACCATTTTAGATGGAAAACATAATTTTGTCATTTTCTTACGTCATTTATTTTGTTATTGCATTGCCTGGGTTGAATTTAAGGTCATCAAATTGAAATCACGTTTATTGTGTGTCCATGTAGATACATTTGATGAGACAGGGGAGACAGGTGTACATGTGTTTGTTATCCCTTAAAATTTTTCAATCTCCTTGGCCTTCATGTGTACCACTCCTTGACCCAGATTCCACAGTGTTTGCCGTGGAGGAGCAATGTGATCCCCACTGGCTGGTGACCATGAAGGTATTTAATACAGATCCAAGTCCAAGATCCATGGCCCTGAATATACTGGATGTGGCTGCCAAGGCCTTGGCACATAAACGGGCAGAGATCAAAGTGCTTCCAAGTCTAGATCTTTCTCTTGTTTATAGGGGCGGGGAAAACTTGAGCTGTTTAAATAACTTAAATAGTTTTTTAAATAACTTAGATAAAAAACTATAAAACAAGACCAGCACAGAACCTGACTGCAGAGAAGATGAACATATATACACATAAAACATTTGTGCTCTATAGAAGGTATTATTAAGTGTGACTAGAGGATGACTGATCAGCACATACTTCAATGTAACAAAACAAAACAGAATATTTAGCACACTTGCATTTGAAAGGATAGCATTCGGCACCCTGTAACTTTAGGCAAATTCAAAAAGCAGTTTATAATTCTTACATTACTCGGCGATATGATCTGCACTGGTTTGGGAGTATATTTAGTGACTTGTTTGGTTGAGATTCATAAGTACTTGTGTCATTCAGGAGGGAGGGCATAGGGGGAATATAACAGAGGTCCCAGCTGCTGCAGGAGAAAGGAGAGGGTGCTGCATGCAACACCGACAACCTGTGGGGTAGGAACACGGACCGCTGTTGGATTGAACCTCTGGTTTCCTGGTGAACGCACCTAAACAAGGAGAACACTGCCCACTGCACGATGGAGGTGGAGAGGAGGCAGCGATGGATGAGGAGGGCGAGTCGCTCAGAGGGGCGGGGCACGCTGCAGATTGCCGAGGGTCAGCGAGCGCTCCGAAGAGAAGACGAGGAGGAGGAGGAGGAATTTGAAGAGGACGAAGACTACGGAGAGGAAACACTGGCTGACGCTGCGGATGAGGAAGAGGAGGTAGATGAGACGGAGGTAAGTGATGAAGCTCAGGGCGAGGTTGATAAGCGAATGATGAGGATGAGGATGATGAAGATGAAGATATACAATGAAAGAAAGGAGGCGGAGAACGTTCCGGACGATATAAAGCACGTCGAGCCGGGAGGAGAGGCCAGTGAGGAGGCGCAGATGTCAGAGGGAAAGGGGGAGGAGCAGGATGTGGAGGGAATGCAGAAATATGAGGAGAATGAGGTAGTCACAGAAGAGGAGGAGGAGGAGGAGGAGCCAGCAGAGGAGGAGGAGGAACAGTATCTGGCAGAGGAGCTGGCACAGGAGGAGGAGGTGGAACAGGCAGAGGAAGAGGAGCTGGCACAAGAAGAGGAGGAGCTTGCAGAGGAAGAGAAGGAGCTGGAAAAGGAGAAAGAGGAGGAGGATAATCTGGAAGAGGAGGAGCAGGAGCTGGCACAAGAAGAGGAGGAGCTTGCAGAGGAAGAGAAGGAGCTGGAAAAGGAGAAAGAGGAGGAGGATAATCTGGAAGAGGAGGAGCAGGAGCTGGCACAGAAAGATGATAATTTGGCAGGGGAGGAAGAGCCAGCAGAGGAGGAGTATCTAACAGAGGAGGAGGAGGTGACAGACGAGGAGGAAGAGGAGGAGCAGGAGTCAACAGATGAGGAACACGAGCCCCCAAATGACAAATCCAGGCCAGGTGCTGTTGACCTCGACGGTTCAGTGGAACTCTTTGAAGCAAATGGATACAATGAGGAACTAGGCATCCTCGTGTATGCACAAGGACAAAGGGGTCAAGGTGACCCGGGGTGCTGTCACCCATTAGGGGAGGGGTTTCACAGAGATTTTCGGAGTGTTGAAAATAGGATTTCAATGGCTCCGACAGCGCAGAAGGATTTCACCGCTTCTTCAAGTGATGAAAACGGCACGTTACCGTTTTGGATGACCGAGGATGACCAGGGCAAATGGGAAGAGGAAGAGGGGACTTCATCAGGTGATGCTGGTGAAACAGATGAACGCTCAACGGAAGGGGACTTGGACGATGAGGAAGATGTGGTGAAGGCTTACAGCAGAGAAAGTCATGCCTCAGACATGTTCGGTACCTTGACTGAGTTCAGGGATTCGTCCATTCTCACCGACCTAACATTGTGCGCCCAGGATGGAAACATCTTCCCTGCCCATTCCCCCGTCCTGGCTGCTGTCAGC
>JAODUE010060851.1:0-16703 GCA_027564755.1 Amblyopsis hoosieri | reverse complement strand
AAAGAATGTGTGAGTTTTCATAGAAAACATGAAATTGTCTGGGTGACCCCAAACTTTTGAACGGTAGTGTATGTATTTATTATATGGCTGATTTGGCAGTTATGTTGTTTATATGTAGGCCACACACACACACAAAGCCTACATGTAAACAACTTTTTGGTTGTAACTGATGTTCTCTACTGAACACGCACACCATAAATTATTCATCCTTCAGGAAAAAGTTTAAACACAAATTGTCCGCAGCTGCATGTCAGTGAGGCCATCCTGATCTCATGAGCTTCAGTTTGACTGCATCAAGACTCAAGGTTGTGTAACCAACCATCTGGCAAAGACGCACCATATAGAAAAAAACTTTTTTTTTATTATACAATGAATGTATTGATTCTGTATTTGTTGATTGCAATCGTCCAGTCGGTGTGCAGTCGATGTACCCCTGCATTCAGAAGACAGATAGTGTCTTTCACCGGCCTGGTCTTTACTCTCATGTCGCCCCCCCCCCCCCTCCAACAACCCTCAGCTGGGTCCTCCTTCACATACTTCCCGGTGGTACTTTCTCAACATTTCCAGCTGTGCAGAGCGAACCAGTATGTGTGGTCGGACAGAGGCCAGCATCTTACAGGCTTCCTCTGGAGTCCAGCAGTGTAACTGTAAAGGGGTGGGGACAACACATTGTTAAAAATAAAAAAACGTATATGTATATGTACACACACGCTCACACAAGCTTTGGTCTGTGGAAGCATGGTTGACCCACCCGTATGAGGTATGCAGCAGCTAGTGTGGCACTACGGGAGCGCCCTGCCTTGCAGTGGACGTACACACTCGAGCCTTCCTCTCTGTGGCGCATGGCAAATTCCACCCCGCTGTGAAGGTTCGCTAGGCTCGGCAGCCCAGTAAGGTCCACTGTGCTCAGTCTCAACTGTTCCACCCCGGCAGCGCGCCATTCCTGAAAACACAAGCACGACATGACACGTTGCAGTAAATCAAACGCACTGGAACTTACAACAAAAACAGTAAGTTGAGCTACATTACTCACTTCAGCTGAGTTGCAGAAATACTTTGTTTCGTACACTTCATTCATGGTTATGACTCCTCTGACATGTTGTGTCTCTACCAACTGGAAGATTAAAGAGGCTTGATAATTGGGATGTCACATTCATTTACACTCGAATGCCAACAATAGCTATTTTTAGTTAGGAACCCATAATTATGATGTATCGTTCAGTCAATGATTACTTCAGATACAGGTAGGCAAGGCAAGCATGTATGTTGTTTACGGCAGCATACAAATAAAGCATACCTCTTTAGTCATAGACTTAAATGGCAAGGCTCCTAGTATAACAGTATGATCCACTCGATCGAACCACCGCCTTGACGACACCTTTTCCATAATAACATTATAAGCTAAAGTAGGGTAGAAAAGCAGCCTGGCCAAGGCTCCAGACATTGTTAACGCGTCTGTTTAATAAGGAATATTACTTATTTTCATATCAAGGAATGATGTTCTTAGAAGTCTGGTTACGCGCACACGCTTTAATGACAGACCATCTACTACCGGTTCAGGCCGTTACGAAAAAAAAGTGCATGTAGATTTCAAAATAAAAGACTAAATGTAGTCTACTGTAATAATGTAATCGTTCGTTGCCTAATCGAAAACAGAATTGATCTTTTACGCAAATTATTTTATTTAAATGTTAATTAAAGGAGGCCTACTCTATGCAAACGAATACACAAATGAAACCCAGCATGACAGCTTTTAACTACTATTGCTTAAAGGGAATTAGCAAAAAACGTCCGTTTGGAATGCAAAATCAGTTTTTTTCCCCCCAATTTACCACATTAACTAAATGACAACTTAACGATTGACCTTTTTGTGCATTTAAAAATCTAATATTTGTCAATGATCTCTTCAGCAGTCACAGATTGAAGAATAATAATGCTAAATATTTCTATTTACGTGTTTCAGTTAAAAATATGCAATATTTTAAATCTGAACAGATTGTAGCAAAATGCAATAAATATACAATCCTGTAAAAACATTTTGACATTTATTATTTTTGTGTTTTTAGTCAGGTGGAAACAAAAATTTCCAGCAAAAAAAATCCTGTGATATTATGTAGTGTTCAATAAAACAGACACTGGAAGTATAAGATAAAGAATTTATTTTCCATCTTGGCCAATATATTGAATTCATCAATTTTAGCCATGGAATCTGTGATATATAGGAGCCTACAACTATTAGAACACCAATACATTAAAGAATCTTATTTTACAAACATTCATAAACCATCAGATCTACCAGTAGCTTGATCAAACAGTTGCACTAGTAAGCCATTAAAGATATTAGACAATATCTACACAAATACATAAAACTCAATATATAAGAATGTGGAGGGCATTTGGATGCACATTATACTACACTACATCCAAAAAAGTACAACTCATGGAAAGTGCAAAATACATGATGCAGATTTGACCAGTGAACTAACTGCATAAAGTTGAAAGTTAGCTGGTTGACCAACTCTGTGCAGGAAAAAAATACAGCCAATGTGTATACCCATGGCATCCATAACACCTAACATTTAATACAATGTTGTGCTAAAATCACATAAAAAATAGTTTATGATAAAAGTAATTTCACCTGTAACGGACTGTACATTTTGAGGAATACTGTATATGGGCAAGTCTGTCACGAATGTGTCTGATAATTAAAACAGGCAACTGGCAACTTGTTCATGACTTGCCAAGAAGCCAATATCTTTTAACCATTGCCATAACAACTAAATTACCTTCATTTACACAAAATTGCAGATGGCAGTAAATACAAAAATAAAAGTAGTGTTAAGTGTTCAAACCCTGACAGGATTCACACAGTTACTAATGCAAATCCAGTCATCCACCGGGTCAGATGTGGGTGATGGTGGAGTTTAGGACGGCTGGCTTGCTCTTGGTGTTAGAGGTCTTAGACAGGTCTTGCTGTAAAAAAGAAAAAATGCATTGACTACCACAGGAGATAAAGGATAGTCAGTTGTATTTTTCTAAAAAGATAAAAGGTAATTTGTATCTTTTATAAGTGAAGATGCTTTTCTCCTATGCTAACAAGCTATGTTATCCTGCCAAAAGCAGAGAGTAGACTAGATGTCAGAAAGCCATTGCCCAAAAACTATTGAGGAATAGGAATGATTAGTTAGAAAAATATAGTTGCACTTAAACCATCCTTTCATTTAGACATTAAATCTACTGTTAAAATCAAATTGGCAAGTCTTTCTGATTATTAAAAGCCAGTTGCTGACAGTCATTATCAGCCAGGTAATTAAAGAATAAAGATGAATAAATGTGCATGCAATATCCATTTTTAGTGTAGCTTAGTTTAAGTTATCACACTGACTGTTGGCAATCTAAACACACCTTGTCTGTACAAATTCAGTGCTGATCAAGTCCTTCTACAACATAAATGTAAATAATTAGCATTTCTTTCATCATCTATTCATAGTCTCATTTTTACCTTAGGGTATTTATCATGCACCATCTCATTCGTAATATCCTGTCCCTTATACATTTTTTGCATTGTTTTATTGTGGATTTAATGCCATTGTACCATTTCACCACTCAGTTCTTCAATTGTAAAGCACTTTGAGAGCAACCTCTGTATGAAAAGTGCTATAAATGAATGACAGTTGATCATCATCATCATAAAACATCTAGGACATTTAGTGGGGTAGAAGTCAAAATTAAAATTACCACAAATTCTGAATATGTGCTGGCAACAGATGTAATGCTGCATTGGCGCTGTGGACTGGCAGAGGTGAGCAGCGCACCGCCCACGGGGGTCCCCCTCACGTGGCCCGCGTTCTCCTTGTTGCACGACAGCGGCCCGTGGCGGGGAGGTTTACCCTGCACTGGCGTCCGCACTGGCACAGCCTGGGTGGACGGGTATTCACAGGACACACGTACACAGCTCAGTGGAGAGCAGTCTTAGGTTTAAAACACTTTTTTAATAAGTTAATAAATAACAAATAAAATAAATACATTTAATAAATAAATGAAATATCAACCACCCACCCACCCAGTGGCAGAGGAGCAGAGACACTAGAGAAAGCTCACAGATGTCAGCCTACTAACTCTGCTCCCACAAGTGGACATGGAGTGAACATTTGAAGTGCAACTTTGTGCAAAAGTAGCCAATGAGGGAGCAGATACTGAGTCACATGCTCAATTTACATTTCTGACAAACACACGCACACTTTAAACATGAACATGGCAGCAAACAAGCATTTTCTGTGTAAAAATATAGTAGAGCAGAGAGCAGAGAATGACATCACACTCCCTCTGTGATCCTCTGATCTTGGGTTTCATTGTCCGCTAGTATGACAATCTAGTGGCACAAAGTTCTTTAGATCCACTGCTTCAAAATATAGTTTAATGTTTAAATATCAAATAAAGGACATAGAATATAGTTGTTTGCTGCTGTGCTATATTAATGTTTGGTGTAAAATATCAAATAAAATTTAAAAAAAGCACCTTTAAGTATATTAAAGTATAATATAATAATAATAATAATAATATACACAGTATTGTGTTGTAGTGGGTAGTGTCAAATGTGTCAAGGAGCTGAGTGAGGGGAGGAGCTGAGAAGGGGACCTCCATTAACATTAACGCATTTTAATTTGATGACATTTGAGTGTACCGTTGAAAACCGGACAGGGCTAACATGTCATATCTGTTAAATCACCCCAAGAACCATAAAATGCAGAAGAAGAAAAAAAAAAAAAAAAAAAAAAAAAAAAAAAAAAAACACAAAAAAAAAAAAAAAAAAAAAAAAAAAAAAAAAAAAAAAAAAAAACACAGGAATATTGTCAATATTAACACAAACATTGATGCGTCTCATCACAGATCAAATTTTAGAGTGCATTTACACATTAAATACAATTTCCAGGCAGACGATTCAGGGAAAGTTCCAAGAATATTCGTTAACTCATTAATATTTGTGAACACAGGTGAGTCGGTTAGATCAGGGGGCGGGGACAAAGGGGACTCACCTTATTGGCAGAGAGTGGGGGCCGAGGTGCAGGTGAGCGACAGACAGTTCCGCCGTAGGCTGAGCGCATGGTGCTGTTAGAGGCCGCACTAGACATGCTAGACGTAGCATTAAGCTAACAAAAAGTAGAGGATTAGAAGCTCGGTTAGTGACGCCATTTACTGCACACAGCTAAACTGGTATTTATAAAAAAAGCGATGATGTTAAAGGTGGGTGGGGCAAATTATTTTTACACTTTTACTGAAGCCGTTTAAGTGGATTGACAAATCAGGCACCACGTTACCTTTCGCGTTTTATTTGGCGTTGTTGCACCGAGGAACCTTCGTTTGGTGGGTGTCCGCAATATTGTTCCATACAGCATGTCCTCTTCGATCTGCTTGCTTTTCTTCAGTTGCTGTGGGGATTTGTTACAGAGGTCACATCAGATTCCTCTACATAAGAAATAGACCCTCATTTATTGCATAATAGATCCACCGTTTAGGCTTTAGGGGGAGGGGGTAGAGACCGTTGTGACCCTATGAATAATGTAAGAAGTGCAGAGAGGATTGCAGGCTACTCATCATCATTTGCTTGAGGAGTTTCAAACCAAAACATTTGCATAATGCATATTTGTATAATAAAGTAATGCCCAAAGTCAGAGCTCAGCAGCCTTCCTACCCTCTCTTGTTTCTCCCTCTCTTTCTCTATGTGGTGCAGCTCCCACTGCTCCTCCACATACTGCAGGAACATCTGTCCATTTACCAGGAACTCCCGGTCCTGCTCACTCTCCCACACGTCTATCTGGGCCTTCAGTTTCTTCTCCAGCTGAAGACGGCAACACGCAGGGTTAATAACTACCGAGCAGCGCGTTACCAATCACCATCAAGAGGCTCACTCGCCGCACACCTTGGGAATGCTCTTATGCAACTCAGATCGTTGTTTCTCCTCCTTGAGAAGATTCCCTCCTCGGTTTGTGAACCTTGTGGGATCGCTGGCTTTTTTCTGGGAAGGAGAAAAAAAACAAGTAAAATATATATTAATTAACGCAATCATGTACACTCGTTGTAAATGGTAAATGGATGGTAAATAGACTGCATTTATATAGCACTTTTATCCAAAGCACTTTACATTACTTTCGCCTCACATTCACCCATTCACAAACAAATACTTCTGGGGCGTTGCCACAAACGTTAAAGGGTAAGCGCACAGCACACCTCCAGCTCCTGGAACAGTCTCCAGCTGTCTTCCCATTGGTGGACACCTTCAAAGAGCTCCTTGTGCTCTTCATAATGTTTCTTTAAACACTGGATCTCAGCATCATGACAAGCTAGCAGGTCTTCAGTAAACTCCCCTGGGGAAAAAAAAAAAACATTGAATTGGAAAAAGGAATTGCTTTACTGTACATAACTTCAGTATCCACCTAAATATTAAATCAGCTCTAAACACTGGGGACACTCACCACTAAAATATGGCACAAACGCCTGCCGCTGGCCGGTGCTAAAGAAGCACTTATCCCAAAGCCCAGCGATCTCTGCTCGGATGGCTTCCGTTACGTTGCGGATGTTAAGCAGCTTGAGTTCTTCAAGGCGCTGGACCTCTGCCCGCAACTGTAATACAACAATTAAATACCACCAATGATTAAACTGCACTGGCTGGTTCCCCCGGACAACCGGTAAGTGGAGATTATACTAGCATTGGCCATCTTTAAATAAATAAATAAATAAATAAATAAAGAAGACTACACAGCTTCGTCAAGTAATAAACAATGGAAATTATAACAGTCAAGAATTATATAGTCCGGTCCGCAGTTTGCACATCCACATACTAACTAACAAATATCCAATATAATATTTTCTTTATTGTACTAAGAGCCAATGAAGTGAAAGTAGAATGAGAATTGTGCATTCAAAGGTTTTGCCCAAGTGGCTACTGCATTCAACTTAAGTGTAACTGCGCCTGAAATTGCGTTCTTTGAGCTGTAAACTAAATACGGTAATAGATTTTCCCTGTGATGAGACACATAAATGCTGGTGTTAATATCGACAAAAGAAGAAAAAATACAAAAATAAATGTTATGGTCTGAAAATGTCTCTACACGTCATATCACTTAAGGGCTGGTTTCCAATACAACTCCTGCGTTATCAAATTAAAATGGTAAAATAAATGTTAATGCCCCACCCAGCTCATTGACTACCTTTTAGCATTTTTCAAAAGTTGTGCAGTGGGTGGGGTCAGGCTCAGAGCTGGGGTGCAGACAATAACTGGCAAGCCATGGGTGACATATCACTGTGGCCCGCTAGCTTACCGCCTCTAGGTTCTTCTTCTTCGACACAACCATGTGCACGGAGAAGCGCTCCCGCTCCTCCTGTGGAACCTGCAGCCTGTTCCACAGCTGCTGGATGCTCTCTCTGTGCGCCTCGCACGTTGCCTCGTTCTCCGCCTTGCGCTCCTCCAGCTACGGCAGCCACACGGTTAGCACAGTGCGTTAGCATGCATGTCACAGGGTTCTGGGATGTGTTCAAATTTGCCAAACTGAGGTGAACAAAACGCTATAGTCAGCTATTGTAAGATGATACACTTTTTGTCAAATTCACCAAATACCTGAACCAACCTCCTCAGACCGTTGTGTGCGTCTACAAACGGTTGCAGTTAACTCAAAGCAAACAGAAAACTGTGTGAAAACAGTCACCTTTGTTTGACAATTTGTACGGGAGCCACGATGTACATCGGGATGCTGACCAAGGAGACTGTGGTCATATACACCCGTCATATGTGTGTAAAAACCCTTACCTGACAAAGCAGAAGCTTGAGAGAGGTAATGTTCTCCCTGGAAAGGCAGAAGGCCTCTTCCTCTTCACAAACAACATCTTTCTCAAAGCTGGTCTCTGGGACCTGATCCAGGTCCTCCATGCACAAGATGATCTGCTTTTTGACGTCCACAAACTCAGCATGGCGTCTCCACTGAAGGAAGCACACAAAGGAGACGTCCCAATTAAAAGTGGAGTCTATACTGCCTCAACACATTATCACATGGATACACACATCCGTTGCTTGAGACCTATCAAGGGGAAACGGTTGTTGATCTTCTCCAAATGACCCACAAGATACATTGCTTGATTTAATTAGAGAGCCTCGGGAACCTAAATAACAGTTTGTTTGAATCTTTGCAGCGAAAATATTTCATGATAATTTACATTAACTATACTTTAGGACAGGGTTCGCACTCTAAGAATGAACATGACCTATATTGAATGGAAACATGGCAATGAAAGAACATTATCCAATTCTCTGACTTTCCATATCTGGAATATTTTTGGGAACCCTGTGAAGAGTGTCTCTTTAAATATGCTCTTAGGTAGTATTTGAGAGTTGCAAGGAAGGCTATCTTTATCTAAATTTGTTTTAATTGTATTTATTTATATTTCAAAAAGCCAAATTTGACAGGCAAGGTAGTGTCGCTGAACCAATCAAGAAAACAAAATCCTGATTGGTCAGAACCTTCAGATAGCTTATAAAATGTAAAAAATGTATGCAGAGGCGTGAGCTATTAACCAGAGCAGATATTCCCAAAGTGCATTTGATTGACGCCTGATGGATACCTGACATTTCTATCAAATTACACTAAATGTGTATCTCTAAAATCCTTTTAAAGTGATATTATTGAACCTAGGTGGAAACACTTGACTATGTCTGGGTTATCTCCACAAGATGACGTTCAGGATGACATTTTAAAGCAAGCCATACAGTCACGCCGTGAGCAGTAGGCTACAAGTCACGGCCAACAACAACCCACCTTCTCTGCAGTCTGTGCAGCAATGTGCTGGTGGAGGTCTTCCAGCTGCTCGGGTGACGGGACAGAGTCTGGGTCGATGACGTAGGGAACGGAGCACAGGATGTCACACAGGTCCTGGTCCTGCTCCAGCAGGGTCTTGAGCTGCTGCACGCGCTGGTCCTTCTCCTTCAGAAGCACCTCCACACGCGTGCGGATGTTCTTCTCCTGCTGGAGCATGCTGATGCCCCGCTCCTCCTACGCACACACCACACACTTTTGAAGCCATTGTTTTGCATAGTTCAGAATCGGCCTTTTGGCGGGCTGAATATGCACAACATAAGCACGATAGGTCTGCGTACAGTAAACGCAATGACTTACCTTATGACATAAATCTATACATTTTCCTCAAATTATTTCTGACCATTTGATCAACTAAAATATCTATCATGCTTGAGTAAATGAAACCCCATTAACAAAATTATTTAAAAATACATTATTAGCATTTTAGGGCTGGTGATTTCCCTTGGGTGGTGGAGGGGAAACCTACAACATTAAGAATACTATACTTATGAGGCTTTTTGCATAGGCAGGTGATATCTAAGTATACCTCACACTATTATTCAGGTACCTCAAACACAGGTAACTTGAGTTCCAGGCAGAGCTTTTCTGTTTCTTGGCGGCATGATTCAATGCTGCTCATGAGACGCTTCTTCAGAGACACCTCCTCAGCAACCATCATATCTAGCAAACCCTTAAATTAGGAATAATAAAGAAAGTAAACACATTTTATCCTATTAAGCAAACGTTCTGCTTTGAGTTGACAGTCTGCAGGTTAGGTCATGTTCGTTTTAAATCTGTACCGTTTCTATATCCTTATTTTGTTTATTTGTTCTAAAACCGTCTCCTGGCGATACGACTTTAATGGGAGCATTTACAGTCATAGCCTAATCCACCAAACAGGTGCACATCAACGAAAATCAACGCATATCGATTATGTAGTGGAAACAATACCTTGATGTGGTTTTTAACTACGTTTGTTCTCTGTAGCCTCTGATCCTCTGGGATGCCAATCTCTTCCCAAATATCTTTTAGATGGCATAGCGCTTTATTCAAGCAGGCCACAGACTCAGCTGCGAGTACCTCACTACAGTACACAGAACAAAACATCTGATCAACACATATCAAAAATACAAATATTGCATCTATTTACTAGAGTTAACGAACTGCTACTGTAATTACGACTACTAGTACATTACAGTATACAATAGTACAAAGTAGGGCTGAATCATGAACATTTTCCTTTGATACCGTGCCGTACGCACACTACCGTACCATAGTCTACTGTAAATCTAAATTGGTCCTCAGCTAACGCAGTCGTTTTTTGGGTTAAATTGAAAATAGTAGCGTTATATTATACATTACCTCTTTCTCATTGTTGAAGCCCAAATTGTGCCTTGCTGTAAATCCAATTAAATGTATAAACAACCAAAGTTAACCAAAACCAAAGACGCGTTATATAGTCGATATGATCTCATCTGGTCCGTTGTTGAGATTCAAAAATACGCATCCAAAACGAACCTTCTCTCTGATTGGCTAGTTCTGAGGTTGTGCAAACTGCGCATGTATTGATGCATAGTCCTCAGACGTTACAGCAGGCCGTGCGTTCAATACATATAGCCTAATTGTTAGGTAGGCTATGTTAATATACGTGAATCTAATTGAATCGTCCGTGGACTGAATTTCTGTTTACATATTCGTGATCACATTTTGGATTTCATTATTTGAATTAGTCAACATTGCTAAATTAACGTGTCGTTCAATTCAAAAAGTTCACTACAGGTAACAAACGTTTTTAGTGAATGTACCCCTGGTGATTTGGGTGTGTTCATTACCATGGGCGTTTTGACTGTCAAACATCACATAATGGAACAGAAACCAAACTGGTTTCTAGATGGTTCACTAAGCCAAGCAGTAGGCACAGTTTTCCACTGTTTTTCTTAACATTTGCCTAATAACTGTGAGATTAGTAAAACATGTATGGCATAATCGATTTATTCACAATTCACATTTTATTCAGTTGTTCACAGGCAGGCATTATTGGCTTGGATATTGTGGAACATTATGTTTAACTAAAGGATGTAAAGTTGAACAAAAAAAAATAGAAATACATTTTAAAACGTTTGCAGATAAAAGGAATGTGATGTAGTTGGTGCAGTTAGCTAGATTATAAAACAAGAATAGAGCATAACAACATGTTCAATCCTAATATGCATTAAAATATATATACAGTAAGTAAATATACAATATAGAATAATAAAGAAACATTCAGTATGGAAAACATTCAGCATGTAGCAGCAACAGGTAAATCCAAATGTTTTAAGAGCATCAAGGTCTCTAGGTTATTCCGGTCACACTCACACCTGTAGACATACTGGTGCAATGAGTGTCATCTGCACACTTCAGGAGCATGATGGCAGATAGCTGCCTGGATGTGCAGCCATTGGTGTACACAGGCAGAAGAGAAGACGGGAAACAGCGCTGTGAGGGCTCCAGTGCTGATGGTCTGGAGATCTGACCCACATTTTCCCCATCTTCACACGCTGCCTGTCACAACGTTTTTGGGCCTGTGCCTGCAGTTTGAGCCAGCTCCTCGTGAGATGATCGTTTCCATATTTCATATGCTCTAGTTGCCTCCATAAAATCGGTTTAGATTTTGCCAGCTAACAAGGAATTTCTGATTAATCGTGGCCTCGTCCTTGATTGGTCTGGTGAATCTACCTTGCCTGTCAATCACATTAATGCACACACACACACACACACACGCACACACACACACACACACACACACACACACACACAGGTACAAGTAGGTTTGTCAATGGTTCTTTACAATGGCAGACCATCAGGCTCCAGAGGGGAGGGAGCAAGGAGGAGGGGGTGAGTTTTTAGTTGGTTTATTTACTAAATATCCTTCTCTTTTATCTCACTGCAACTCTCAAATCCTACCTAACTAAAGCAGCTTTAAGGGGATGATATGATATAGTGGATACTGTATATCCATATGTTTTATAAACATTAGATAACATTTTGGTTTAATACTGTAGGTATATAACTATATCTATATGCAATGCACTTTAGAAGGCAGGGCAAATGTGCCATTATTCAAATGTATATTTAATTTTTTCCAGTATTTATATGCAGTGTTTATTTTTTCCTTTTTGTGAATCTGTGTGTGTGAGATAGATAGATCTCTTTTTGGAAACCAAAACTTCACCTGAGTTCAACATCAAACAAAACATACAAGCTTTGAGTTGGATATGGCGCTTTACTGTATACAGAATGTTTGAGCTGGAATGTTATATTATGTACATGTTGTAGCAGCCGTAGTGGCAATGGTCTGTGTCTTTGAATCAACTGGGAAGGTTTAAAACATGTCCATTAAGCTCCCCAAAGATATTATATGTGGTTATCCAACAACACCTCAAGGAGTCTTGCACTGTTGGTGATCGCAGTGGTTACCACAATAAATGTATAACCTAGAAAAGCAAACATAAAATCTTTATTTAGATTATACCATTATAAATTGTTTATTGTTTATTTAATTTAATATACAGTATATACACCATACATGTTTAAAATAATATTTAACTTCAGTTAATAGCTAAAAGGACAACCAAACACAATCATTTTATTTAAGCAACGCTTACCTTTCTCTTTTCCAAGGAAACGTAAAGCTGAGATCTCAGAAAAGGTACAGCCACCGAGAAACATGACCAGAACCACACGTTGTGAATCAGTGTTTGGTCTCATGTTGGCTCCATTGCTTCCTGATGAAAGAAAAGTTCAATATTACATTTACAATCAACAACATTAAATTATGTTTTATATACATGCATAATGTACATGGATAAGATTGTAGTTTTGCATTAGCTACTTACAAAACATGAAATATTACCAGTAAACTTAGATGCTTAGCCCTGAACAAAAGTCAAGTCATTATAGAGTGTTATCTTACCTGTGACAACAAATTCATTTCCATTCAGCAGTTTAGTGACTTCATCAAGGCCTATCCAGCCATCTCGCTCCAACACCTACAGATTAACCACATAAAAAAGGGTAATTGTACTGTACAAAACAAGTCTTCACAATAAATCAAGGTCACAGTTGCAAGTTCACATACCTGTTCAATGAGCTTGCAGCTTAGCGGGATGTAAGCCCCGCTAAAGACGTAGGCCATGTCTCTGGGAACACGCAAGTCATACTCTTCATCCGACTTGGGTACCTACAAAACAAAAACAATGAAAATGTGAAACAATGTTTTGTAGTCATTCACTGTAGTGTATGTGCTAATCTTTGGAGACAATGTCAACTACAAGTTTCTATGCTGGTATATTGCATTTACTTACTAATTTGACTAAAAAGACATTCTGATTTAATGCTATTGCAATTTAACGTATTCACACAGCTCTTCTTCAAATATTATATCTATTTAAATACTGTTGTTCATAATTCTGTTCACATACCAAGCTCAGCTTTTTACTCAAAGCTCTAAAGTTGCTCTTCTTTGCCAAGGAGGAAAAGGCATCAGTCAGCTTTCCTATAAAATAGACATCAGGTGTGCAATGTGTGGATCCAACAGCCATAAGAATGATGCAGACAAACTTCAAATAGCAAACTACCTGCTGTTCTGTCATTGACCAGTTTGCCCACTTTGCTCTCCATTACGGTCAACGTCTCCCCTGGCTGCTGTTCCATTAGCAGCCCAAGACGTTTCAGGTTGGCAAATGTGAGAAGGTGGTCCACACCATAGCTCTGTCAGGGCCAAGCAGAGCACACACACTGTTACACCAGAGACACCTTATAGAGGAGACATGCCACTTGGGGAATTATTAATGGAGCTCCATGGAAGAATTCTAAAACGCCAACTATGGCAGTTGGATGCACATATCACACCCCTCCCCCGAAAAGAGCCAATAAGAACTTAGGTTATATCTTCACTTAGCCGCATGCTGCAAGCATATTAAAGTAGGACAGTTTAAACTATTTTAAACATATCAGACTACACCACATGCGAGGAGTGTCCCTTAAAAGGTTTACCTGTAGAAATTGTGCTTTTAATGACCGGTAATCTTTTGGCAAGAGTCCTGCAACAAAACCGTTTATTTCTTTATTTTTTTTTAACTTGCATCATGGGGAAAATAAATAAATAGATAAAAGTTAAACTGTTCATTTTAAAATGACTCACCATTCTCCGTTAGAGACAGAAGACAAAGGAGCCTCAGGCTCTCCAACATGGAGACCTACAAAACATGAGAAGTGAATAAATGAAGGAAAATTACAGATTTTCTGTTACATTTTCATGAATTGAACTGTACTAAACTCACCTGTCTATTGATATGCTCTTCAATGAAGGAAATACATTCACGAATGTCAAACCCCTCCAGTAAGGCTGCCAGATTTAAAGAAATAATAAGACAGCAATACAATATTCCTTAAAAATAAAAACATACAATATATGTTTACATACAGTAGTTTACACCTCACTCTAGACTTCAAAATTCAATAGTTTAAAAAGAGAGCTAATAAATGGGAGCTAAGCTCCTATGTAAGCTCAGCGAGGAACAAGTTAGCACTGATGACGACATCTACTTTATACTTTATCAGACTGACCTCCAAAGAACTGCCCTAAAGCTGCAAAAAGCTATCGTATTTGAGTAGGCAACACATTTTAACATCTTACAGTGTTCTGTCTTCAACATCTCCTGAAAGTCCTGTTTTGTTTTCTTCTTCATCATTGACTCGCTAGTGCCAATATCTAAAAGAGATGTATTCAGTGGGATAATGAAATAGATACTATACATGAAACAGTTGATTTGCTTCAGTCTACTGTAAAACGTGACATTTACGTAAAGTCAGCAAACGATGTTCTTGTTTTAACCCTTTTAATTCCTCAGACACAAATGCCTTCATCTGTTTGATGTCCATCCCACTCCGTTTCTGTAAAAACAAAAACAAAATTATAAATAAAAGACGGTTACTGTAGTTACTTAAGCCATCGTAATGTAAAATATTCTTTGGAGATATGCACAGAATCAAAATATAAATCTCTCTTCAGGCTCTCTTTACTCACATCATATGCTGTTTGTAGATTCCTGGCTTTCTGGCTGAGGAAACTAAACACATTAGAGAAATGCTCATTTCTTATTTCACCGAATACCTGAAATAGAGATGTTTTAATGTATTAAGAGGGGTGCTACTTAACTTCATTTGTAAAAATGTACAAGGTCAGAATTCATTAAATACATGTAGAGTCAGCTGTCATTTGTCAAGTTTATTGTTAAATACATTTTAATGGAATATCATTTGTCCTTTAAACTATAGTAACAAGAAAATTGTGTAAAAATGTTGGAAAATTATGTTCTCGCTGTCACTTAGTCACTCTAGGATCAGAAAGCTAATGACAGAAAGCTGTTTGAGATAGGCCTCTTGGACCACTGGTCAAGTGGGCATCTCATATTTCTACACAAATCAGATGGGATAGCTATATAATTGGTTTAAATGTTCATGTGGTTTGCATTGGCAGCAACTGCAACAGCAGCACATGACCACATGCCTTGAACCCAATTAATTCCATCACCTATGTTCAGAAAGGCCACAAGGTTCTGTTTAAGTTGTTGATTTATCTAGAAAAAAGTTACCTTGTCTCAGGACTATTTTAAGAGTGTGTACTCTGCCTTACCTTATCTTGAGAGTTCAGCATTACTTTAATACTTTTGTCAGAGGAGGTCACTTCAGGCCCTAACTCCACACATCCTACAAATAATGAGATGAGACTTTTTGTCTTATTATTGTCATATGAAAATACAAAACAAATATTACAGACTATTCTCAAACTGTTACTGTTTAAATTTGGGAATCTGAGAAAACATAGGATACACAAAAGCACGCATACAACACACCAAACCTTCATCTGACAGTTTAATGGATGAAATTACAGCACCAACCACATTTTATTCTGAATATGTCATCGACGAGTCCCTCGTAGACAACTTGGGAGCACAGGGGTGTAACAAAGTCCACATCTGAAAATGCAATTTTCAACAGGGAGGGTCAAATAACAAACAGTCTGTTACAAACTGAGCTAGATGGTGTACAGATCTACAGAAACAGAAAAATAAAGTGCCACACCTCTATCTATAAGGAAAACATTTCCAATATCAGCTTCCTGGATCTTCTTCTCCACCTCGTCGACTTGCTTCTTCCATGAATTACATACCATCTGACATCAGCGCCACAAAACACAGTAACCATTCATTCACTGTGCACAACAGCCTGTACCATAGCTGCTGTCAAAACCCGTCATGAATGCGCACACATTTATCTGACCTTGGCATATCGTCCAATTCCGTAGACCTTAGAGAAGGGACCATAGAGAGAGTTCAGGAGACGCAGTGCACTGCCGGCTGTCCTCACCCAGCGCTGGTCCCCTTCCTAGGGGGGATACATGGGGGAAGTTTCTTGATTTGACCCTCATCACTTAAAGCCAGCGCCCACTGGTGGCGTCATTTTGCGGCGCGTCATGGAATGCACTTTTAATAACGGTGAGAAGATAAATTGACACACTGGTGTCTCTTGATGTGCGTTGAATCCTTCAGTTGGTGTTGGCCTTTACAGTAGAGTCACTGTCTCCGAAAAGGATGGATGATAAGGGTAAACCTGCTGCTTTTTGTTTTTGCTGTACCAGTTAGGTCAGATCAGAGCCATGGAAATTACGACAACGGAAGTTCGAAATTGTCAATGGTCATATGGTTCAGTATGTGTATGTGTATGTGTGTGTATATATATATATATATATATATATATATATATATATATATATATAGAAAATTATATATATAGAGACTATATGTATAGAGG